>JAIFZK010000020.1:6595000-6600000 GCA_027481765.1 Tenualosa thibaudeaui | reverse complement strand
AATTTAAAAAAAGCAAAAAAAGCATTTTGAGTGTTTGTTAACTATAGCTGACAGCAACATCAGTCTTGATAAGGCCAACATGTCTTACTGGCCAAGGATCCTTTTAAAGCTGTTGTATGCCATATCTACTAGCTGGCACTACATATAAAGGTCTACTGCACCTGACCAGCCTGCATTAGAGGCCTGGGGGAAAAAATTGCCAGAGCAGGCCACTCACTGTATTGGTTTAAACTTGCTATGCCACTGTTTTAGTTTGATTTTAAATTCATGTGTTCCCTACTGTAAACATACAGACATAAAGTTACAGACATGCCAGATATGTTAGTCATGAAAGCAGTAGCCAATCATTCTCCATGTCCATCTTCTGCTTGCTTTTGCATGGCTTTGTCGAAGGACTCAATGTCTGGCCTTGAGCTGTCTTTATCTTCACATTAGTCACTGGGATCTTGGGGTTTTGCAGGCTGTTCAAAGAGATTCTTCAGTGACTCTCAGAGCTGACTCCCTGTTAGTGTTAAATAGTGCAACAGTAATGGTGAGCAGGTGCCTGTGCTGCAAGGCCTGGTGCTTAGTTCTGAGTGGGTGTCCACTGGCTACATTAAACAGCAACAAGGTCCAGACTTAATGCCGACAGCCCTCAAGTCAGTCTGCTGTGCAAGACAAAGCCTATTGTAACTGAACTTGGTGGTTACCAACATTTATTCAGGACAACAGCATCATCTACTGTTCCCATGGAACAATTTTGTCACACATCACAGTAACCAACAGAAGAGATGACATTGTTTTATAATGGGACTAAAGAGACAAGCTTGAAGCAAACATTTATACCACAGATGAAGTAGACTGAATGCTAAGCTCATGTGCAGTTACAATTACCTCTCCAGTGATATACACTACACACTGTGGATGTGTGAATAGATCTAGTGGGTACACTGATTGAGCTCATACTCTGTGTAAATCTCCTCTGCATCGAATACAATAGATAATCTACACTAGATATGCTGAGATTACATGCCACAGGTACAATGCACTGACTCAGTCACTGCCCTGTTTTGAAAAATGTTCCAACTGCATGACATCAGACATACAGAAGGCAAGACTACAAACTAGGGCATTACCACTGACTGACACATCAGCTGCAAGTATTGTTACTGACTGAGATGCCCTCAAGGTTAGCCTGATGCAAAATGAGGCACACTGAGGAAAACAAACGGAGCACACAGGAATTCATATATATATATATATATACACACACACACACACACACACACACACACACACACACACACACACACACACACACACACACACACACTTCAGTTTCTTTCATACAGAGCTTAGACTTTCATTCAAAGGCTGCAGATGTTTCTACAGTCATGTTTTGCAAACTCTAGCCCTTTCTATACAGAGCTGGCTTTATCTGTCAGTATGCCAAAGCACCCTTCCTTCATTACACCCAGAACAAAGGTAAATACTATTTGATGACTACACACACACACACACACACACACACACACACACACACACACACTAAGATACACACGCACACACACACATACACACACAAACAAACAAACATACATAAACAAACCTGTGTTCAAACTAACTATTCTTCACCGAGGTTTAAAAACAAAGTGAGTATGCATTTAAACACACACACACACACACAATTCATAAACAAACACAAACAATGCCCATTGCTTTTCACAGAGTTTGTAAAACAAAACATGCTCTGTCTCCCTCTCTCTCTCTTTCTCTCTCTCTCACACACACACACACACACACACACACACACACACACACACAAGCACAAGCAGACAAGTAGGAGTGTGTGTACTCACAGACTCTGAATCCATGCCCAGGTGCAGGCTGCTGGCTGTTGTAGAGGGTGGTGATGTTGCCGCGCTCACAGAAGTTGGTGCAGCGTCCCTGCGTGCAGCGCACCTTGCAGATGGTCGGGGTGAAGAGCACCTTGATCCGCTCCGTCGTCCTCCTTGGGCCGACAGCTCTTGCTCCGGCACCTCCGCCTCCACCTCCTCCTGCTGCGTCTCCTCCTTGTGTGGCTCCCTGGCTGGACACTGGTGGCAGGGAGAGGAGGAGAGTTGAAGCCCAGAGGCAACAGCAGCAGAAGCCCAGCAGAGTCAGCGGACCAGGCAGGGAGACTCCAGTCAGTTTTAGCTGAGGCATGATGGTGTATGTGTGTGTGTGTATGCCTGAGTGTGTGTGTGTGTGTATATTGTGTGTGTCTGTTACTGACACATAGCCCCCCTTCAAGGGGAAAATCCCTCTGAGCTACACACGCACACACACACACACACGCGTGGGAAAGCACACACACACACACACACTTGCACGCGCGTAACGCAGGCACGGAGCGGTTTGGGTTTCCTAGAACACGAGCGGGTGCAGCGGTGAAGCTGCAGGAAAGAGGGAAGAAAAAAAAAAAACAAAAATACAAAAAAAGAAAACAAAACTTGCAGATGAGGGAGAGCTGATTTTCCCTCTGGCTCTCTCTCTCTCCTTCTCTTTCCTCTCACAGTTTCTCTCCTTGTTTCCCCTTCTTTCCTTCTTTCACTCTATCCTTCTCCTTCTCCCTCTCTCGCACTCGTGAAAAGTGAAAGTTTGAAAGAAGAGGAGCAACACAAAACCAGAGAGAGAGAGAGAAAAAAAAGGGAGAGAGTGAGTGAACGCTCCCTCTGTACGCAACTGCAAAGAAATATAAATGTCAGAATGAAGCAGATAGGTGAAGCATGCAGCACACTTACAACACACAACACTTGCACACTCTTGTGTGTGTGTGTGTGTGTGTGTGTGAGAGAGAGAGAGAGAGAGAGAGTGTGTGCACGGCACAAGGAGGAAAAGATCGAGACGCTAGCTGAGGAGTGAATGGCTGTCCTCCTAATTGGCAGCAGTATACTAAGCCTGCACTGGGACAACCTCCAAACACAATGTTTATGAGGGATCCCATCCATCGGTCCACACTCTCTCTCTCTCTTAAAAGTCCCCCTTTGCCCTCCCTTATTCTCTCTCTCTTTTCCCCTCTTTCTCCTTCTCTCTTCTGTCCTTTCTCTCTCACTCTCACTCTCTCTAACGATACTGTGCTTTAATTTGCTTTTATCCTGGTGAAGTGATCTCTCTGCAAGAGAGCATGTTGAAAATGAAGAGTGTGGGAGATCCTTGTGACAGAGGAATTCTCTCTCTCTCTCTCTCTCTCTCTCTCTCTGTCTCAGATGAAACACATTTCAATACCCATTGCAATAGCAAGACAGGGAGACTCAAAGGTGAACAGAGAATCATTCTCTTCCCATACATGACACACCCCCCCCAACACATACACACACACAGACACACACACACAAACACACACCTTCTCCCCTGGAACATCTCACTCCATCTCAGACATCTCACACTCACTCATGGATTCCCAAGAGGACTAGACAGTATCATGAGGAAAACTGTGTATCTGTGGTGTCGACATCTGTTCATCATGAGTGCACCCATCAAGGAGTATAACTATGTCATTACATAATGTGTCTTCAGCAGAACCACTATGGCCCACACCACTTCCTTCCACTCCACCTGTTGCCCTGGGCAACTCCTGCCTGTTCTCCTGGCAATGAGATTATAAAGGCATGGCAGATGCATCATGGGAGTCGGACCAGACTGCCAACCAATCCAAACAAACAGACCACAAGCTACAGAAACACAATAAATAAGCTGAATCCACTCCAACTACTTGTACACATGACTACAAACAATCTGAATTCACTAACGACATCAGACTACAGGTGAGCTCTATCCACTCTAGCCATTCCAAAATACAAATGACCTGAATGCACTTTAATCTATAAATCAAGCTAAAGTTAGAATTTAAAGACTCTACTCCTAACCCATTGCTATCAAACACCCTGACTGCACATGTGAATTCACTGAACACCACGCACAGAACAAACAATCTGAATTAATCTGTTGCCTAACCAGTTTCCACATAGAATAGAAATGCCATGTAGTCTGCTTGTAGGAAGGTTACTTTTTACATAAGGTTACATAGGGTTATTCAAGATTTTCTGCTATGTCCTCCTCTCTTATAAAGCATATGTATACTCTCATCATCATTAGTAATCATGTTATAAATCCATGGGAGTGTTACAACAGGAGAGCAGTCACACAGTTGGTGTTTCTTCCCATTAAGTTGCGGTATGGCACCATAGCCCAGCTCTGCCATGCTGCTGAATGCCTCATTTCACCCTCATTTCATATAAGAGGCACTTAATGCTGCTTTACCCCTGTTAGTCCAGACCTCTAACTGGAAGAGGGCCTGTGCAATGGTGGCCATGTGGAGAGAACAGAGCAATATGTAGACCTCAGTCCTTTGGGTCCTTGGTGATGCGCTATGCACACATTTAAAGGCTTTCAATCCTATCGCCTGGGTCCACTCTGTGGATAGGAGTTGTGTTGTTGTATGAGCCATTTACAGTACATTACATTTACATTTATGCATGTAACAGATGCTTTTATCCAAAGTACAAAGCAACTTACAAAGAGGATAACATTCAAGCTACAACACAATGAAAGAAACTAAGAAAGAGTGCATATTACAAACAAAGAGTGCATATTGCCAGTACAAGACTGGAGAAAAGCACTTCACAAGATACCACTTGAAGCTCGTCAAGTCAATATGGCCGGTGAGTATCAGTGTGGTGACAGTGGTTTATCCAGATGCGTAATACTGGATAGTTTACGTTATTTCCATGTGATGGTTCTCATGGGAGAAGTCCGATAAGTCTGGTTGTTGTGGGAAGGCTATCAAGAGCTCAAAGATTTTAACTTTTCAGCCCACAAAGAACACGTCTATAATGGCTTAAGATAAAAAGCGGCCCACATCTACATAAACAGACAGAGGTTTAGCTTTGTGGTTGACCAGGCTTTACTTTGGACTCAGCATGTTCGGGATTAAGTGTAATGTTTCTAATGTACCCTGCTCATCTTATCATCACACGCAC
>JAIFZK010000020.1:6555000-6592500 GCA_027481765.1 Tenualosa thibaudeaui | reverse complement strand
TGTTTTATGTTTGCTCATGTGTGTGCTTGTGATACACCCAGGCATTTGCATGTGTGTGTGTGTGTGTGTCTGTGTGAAAGAGAGAGAGAGAAAAAAACAAACCCCTGGGCCACTCTTTGACAAGACAAAAAAACAGCTTTCATTCCATTATTAAATTATTGCATAAAACTGATTTCTTCAAAGTGGCTTATTTTGGGAACTCAGTGAAACAGTTAATGCTGTCCTGGCTGAAGCATTAAAGTCTTTTAGATATTTCTGCTTTATGTCATTGTCATTATCATCATCATCCCACAGTAACATGAGAAGCCTCTGTTATCCCTGATGCTCTGTTCCTGGCCACCCTGTCATGCTCCTCATTGGTGTTTATATTTCACAAAAGCCTTTGTTTAAGAAAACAATGTTCCAAACCAGCTGCTTCTCCGGAATCTTCCACTCACAATAGTAAATATGAAATTTGTCCTGCTCCTTATGCAGGGTGGGAGGAGTGTTTGTGTGTGTGTGTATGTGTGTTTGTGACAGAGAGAGGGGGGGGGAGAGACTGTTTGTGCATTTGTGTTTACGTGTTTGTTTGCGTGCAAGGAAAGTTAGGCTCCTGTCAGATCAGAGGAATGTAACTGCACTTAAGAGTCCCACTTGAACTTCTGCTACCTTTTTCTGTTACCAGAACTTCTCAGGGGGACATTTTTGTGAAAGTAATTTGTTTTACAAGGTCAGGGATGAAAAATATGTCCTTTTTTGGCTACCCTAGTATGTTCAGGAAAAGCTGAAATACAAAGCCTCGAGGTCCAGAATGCCTGTTCAAAAACAGACTCTCATGCATTTGGAAATTTGGAAATCAAGTTTATGGTGGGCATTAAAACTTAGGCTTTTTTTAGATGATTTGACAATTCTCAATTTTTTCCACACAGGACAATATTTTAGAGCTTGGTTGATCTGAGAGAGACAGAGAAGACAATACAAAATCCATCAGTAGAACTGGACCATTTCTAAATTCCCCAGGATTAAATTGTCCAACTTTTATTGCACCAAGGAATTAGATCAAAGATGTGAAAGAGGCTGTGTGATATTTTTGTGCTGACTTTCAAACAATACGCTAATATTAAATATTATACACAAAGTATTAAATCTTGACCTCAATACTGCTGTTTCCAAAACACTAGTCCTGGTCTGATCTGTTTGCTATGAGTGACCTACAAAGAGAAGTTTCCCTCAGATGAGGTAGTGAGATAATGTCAGAGGAGAGGGAGAAAGAGAGGGAGTGAGAGAGAGAAAGAAAAAAGAGGGAGTGAGAGAAGGCGGGAGTAATAACAACATCAAATGGCTAAAAGGTACGTTTACCCCCACACTACTTCAGCAGGACTTTATCTACACACACACACACACACACACACACATAGTCCCATGTTGACAGCACCATGAGGTCATGGAACAGACTGATGCAGGGGGTTCCTATTAGCAAAACAACATCCATAACTCGGCAAGGCTAATTACCGATCCTGGGCCACTGAGCCAAGCCAAACAATGGCAGGAATTGGCTACAATTGCATATCTGGGGGCCGCCTCGCTTTCCAAAACCCCAATCTACCCACCGATAACCTTATCTTCTCTTTCAAAGTTTCACAGCTAGGAAAGGGGCCAAATGATTTAAAACAAGGCCTCACAGTGTGAGCTGTTTTTGACTGGACTGGCTGCTGGCTGCTTGGCTGGGCATGCGGCTCTGTAAACAGATCGTCCTCTGTCAAATAACTCTCGTTGTTTTTATAACGATACACATCATATTACATTAAAACAGAAACGAGGTCAGACCCAAACTACATTACACAGATTCAATTGCGCCAGAGGGGCTTTTTATCTGACAAAGCCCTGGAGCAAAACACTACATTTAGGCATGAGAGGCTTATTTTGCACCTGTGACTACGCACTGCATGGAGCCTTTTGTCTAATAAAGAGAAATGTTATGCAATTTGATTAAAACTTATTCACACTCTTGTACAGCTCACTAGGACTTTTCCTGCTCAATAACAAATGGCTCGAATCATGGGTAACAATTGGGTCTTAACATCTAGAAACTGTTTGAGTTGATGACACCCCATTATTACCATCTAAAATTTGTTGAGTCTTAAGGAATTCATTGGTTCTGATAAACTGCTACCATGTTTTTTGATACTGATGCCCAGTTAGTGCTGAGTGAGAAAGTAACGTGCAACCAAGATGAGATGTTATTAAAGTGAACAGCAAATTTGAGACAAGAAAGCCAAAGAATTTTGATGACACTTGTTAGAATGCTGTTCTAATTCCTGATCAGAATTTTAGACTCACCGGGCTCGTAGCTCACGATGAGTGTGTACTGGCCGCGTTCCGTGTGGAAGGTCTTGGTGCTGGAGGTGTGTGTGAGCGTCGTGCGGGGAGGAGAGGACAGCAGCTTGTTACGCTCGGCCTCGATGTGCTTCATCAGCAGGCTGGACATCTTCCTCCCTTTCACGATGTTGCTTAGAGTCTTCTTCAGTAACACACTCTGGGCCTCCGGCACTCTAGAGGACAGTAAGAGCATGGTCAAAGGGGTGTCAGAGCACTGAAGGAAGTGAAGAAGGTACTAGATCAGGCGTGCATCAGTAGAATTACCCCCTCATAATCCTGCCCTGCAAACTGTGAGAATTTGAAATTTAAGCTTTCTTTCTCTCCTATCAGTCTTTCTGTTCACTAGCATACTGTGGCATCTAAACAGGTATGACTGGGTAATACACTAGGTGGTGCAGGACTTCTTCCTATATTTTTCTGTATATGATTGTTGGAGGTGTGTTACATCATAGCTTAAGCTATCAGAGTCACTCTATAAAGCTCCTGTCATGGTTGTGGAGGGGAGAGAGGACAGTCATATTATTGCACATTTTGATTTTTGTATTATACTACATATGGGAGTGGTGGACCAGACGTACGTAATGTTACTGATTGATAATTATTTCATTTGGGCAATATCATTTGACCCTTGACTCCTGAAGAGGGTTTGGTAGTGAGACACCTCCTATTATACCTCCTATTATATGCCTTCTCTGAGAGATAATGTTTAAACAATAAACCTGGAGACCTCAGACACCTGGCCTTCAGCCTCTGTCTCCATCCTCAACATCAGTTATATCTATGGCGTTAGACTGGAGGAACTCACTCACTCTCTTTCTGGGACTTGGAGAGCTTTCTTCGGGCTATTGAGGTTATCATTGGACACTCAACGTAATCAGTGACCCAAGGAATGGGTCAAATCCTCCCTACAACATCCTGCATGTGACCTACTGGTTCCTTTTACTGCAGTCACCTCAGTATGGAAAAAGGATGCGGACTGACTCATTAGTGTTAGTGCATTTCATCCACCTCTAAACTCAGCCAGCACAAATGATGCCCTGTGGTTTTTTCAGTCAGCAAGAAAATCTGCAGGCACCTCTAAACAGACTCCGGATCCTATTGTATGCATTTAGACTGGAGTCCATATCTAAAAGAGGTGTCTGTTTCTAACATGGGAAGGCTAGGATTTGTTCTGGCCTTTGGGTGAATGTGTTTCTGCAGAGCACAGAGTTTATCATGAGACACTTAGGCCTTATCACTGGACCAAAGAATGTGAGAAATCTCCCACCAACATCCTGCATGGTTCCCTCAGGGCTACATGCTAACGTGGTTATCAGCTGCGCCACGGCACACAGAGGCACAACAGCCAAGGATGAGGAAATACCCAGCAAGTCACACCAGCGCTCTCATACACACTCACAGCCACACATACTTTCACGCAAATAAACACACTTTCTCTCTCTGATACACACACAAATACACACACACACACAGAGCACAATCTCTCTCTCTCTCTCATGCACACACACATAGACACACTCACAGCCACACATACTTTCACACAAACAAACACACTTTCTCTCTCTGATGCACACACACAAAGACACACAGAGCACAATCTTTCTCTCATGCACACACACATAGACACACTCACACACACACTCTCTTTCTTACACATGCTCTCTCACAAAGCCACCCACGCTCTCACACAGGTTCTCGGAGGCGTGTTGTTATTTTGCTTACTTCACCGGTCTCTGTGACGACGGGACCTTGTGGTCGTGAGGGACAGAAGAATGGATCAGTTGTGAGGAGGGCCTCCACCCAATCCCACACCCTTCAGACCCCACCGCCCCTGACCATGAATGATTACCCTTCCTCAGTGGCAGCTCAGGAGAGATTGCCTAATTAAACATGGTTTGGGGTTGAAATATGACAGGGCTGGGTTTGGCTTGGCAGACAGGCGTGAAAGGGGAGGTGGGGATGTAGGGGTTTGGTTGAGGTGGTGCAGGGGGCACAGAGGGGCTGTGGGGTGGGCATTGAGGGTGTGGGGCAACAGACGCCCATGACATAAGGTCTGATTTTGTCACATTTACAGACGTTCACCCATTTCTGTGGGAACACCAACAAAGTTCTAGTACAGAGTTAATGATGCAAAGAAGCACTATGACCATGTGTGTGTGTGTGTGTGTGTGTGTGTGTGTACTTGACTTGAGAACTACATCCACAGGCTGTGAGTATGTGTGCGTGTGTATGTATGCGTGTGTGTGTGTGTGTGTGTGTGTGTGCAAGTGTGTGTGCTTGCTTGTGTGGGTCAGGGTGTATGTGTGTTTCTGTGTCCCCAGTCTGCATCCACAGTTTGTGGAAAGTGAGAAACTGTGTGTGTGTGTGCGTGTTTGTTCCTTTGAGTGACGTAAGCCCACTGTTGCGCCAGTTCATTGACACTGACACAGTATGCTCTGTGTTACAGCACCCCAGAGACACAACATGGCGCTCATCTGAGGACAACAGCTCTGGGCTCTACGAGTCCAGTTACTGTATGAATTTGCAGCCTATTGATGCAATGTATGCTTGTGATATTATATTGTAGTGTGTTAGAGAGAAAAATCATGAACAGTGTGTGTATGTGTGTGAGTGTGTTATAGGGTGTGTTTGAGGGGTGTCTATTTGTATGTTTATGTGAAGGCAACATAGCCCAAGCTAGACCTGTTCCACTACTCTGTGACCCCCTTCCTCCAAACACAGATAAGTAGGTAATACTGGAATGTGCTGCGCTGTGTGGCTCCTGCACGCCAACAACCCTTCCAGTGCCCCTGCCAGCAGTAGCTCCAATGGCAGACCGGAAGGTGACCACCTCTCCCAAGGCCTTACCCAAGCCTACGGCCCAGCAGCAGCACTGCTCCCAAGGCCTTACCCAAGCCTACAGCACGTCTAGGGCAAACCACCCACTCCATGAGGCTACTGTAATAGTCATGTAGCAGACATAGTGGTGGTCTGCTATAGGTCTCTGTGGATGTGAGTGTTTGTTCCATGGTAAATGAGAGGTGAGCGTACACAGGCCATTAGCAGTGCCACAGGCCAGGTATTCCCCAGCGTGGCACTGCTCAATGGGCCATTGTGTGGAGGGTGTTTACAGACACTCAACCCTTTCCTTCCTCCATTCTGAGCTCACTGGAGCAGGCTGGCCTCTCTCTCTCTTTCTCCCTCTATATTTCTCTCCTGCTCTCTCTCTCTCCCACTCCCTCGGGTTGAAACCAGGGACTCCAGATCTGAATACTGATTACCAGTGCAGGGGTTGTACACTACATTGTTCTTCACCCCTACTGATGGACACGGCACTCACCGTAGACATTACTTACTGACAGGAGAACCGACTGCCTTACTTGGGCAGAATGGTAGGTAGAATAACATACCACAGAGGCTGTGAACAGTAATGTACATGTTTTTTCAAACACTCTCCCTCTCTCTCCATAACTTCTTGTTCTCTCTCAAATATCTTCTCAATCAATCAATCTACCCTCTCTCTCCCTACCTACAGTACTGAATGGAAAATAAAACATGATAAAAAGGCTCATGCTTACGCTGAATGTGAGTCTGGAATGTGGGTCAAATAAGACCAAGTTCAGGAAGAGCAGGAAGAGGGCCCTGCAAGTGCTATAGGGTGCAGTTTAAGACTGCATCAGCTCCATAGCAAAGTTGCATGTGTGTGTCTTTGTGTGTGTGTGTGTCTTTGTGTATGTGTATCTGTGAGTGTGTATCTTTGAGTGTCTTTGAGTGTGTATACATGTGTACAAAATGGTTGTGTCTGTGTGTGTGTGTGTGTGTGCGCATCTGTATGTGTGTATCTAGTTGGGAGATCTCAGAGGCCTGGTGGGCTGCCCAATCTAAGAGAAAATATGGGCTTTTGTGCTGTTTGGGACTGATGCCTGCAGTCAGCATGGTGCCTTTACAAGTGGCTCGAGACTCCTACAGTTTAGTCTATGCAGAGGGGGTCCTGTGTGTGTGTGTGTGTGTGTGTAGGGGCAAGTTTTCTGACGTGATGAAGTGGCGTTGTGGACAACAAACTGCTGGTGGTCTGATTTATGCACCGCTCGGACAAAACAGCACAGCCAGGCAGGGGTTGTGTGTGTGGTGCACATACACACATACACTGCTTTTGCATTGCATCAGCCTGGGCGTTGGTCCACAAACACACACACACACACACACGCACACACGCACACACACACACACACACACAGAGTCGGAAAACACAACCACAGGTCTGGCTCCAGCTCAGGAGCAGCAGAGAGCTAAGGGGAGTTTCACACACACACACACACACACACACACACACACACACACAGGACTCACAGCATATGAGTGATGCTGCCCTCCTCACCTGTCACAAAACCTACCCTAAAAGCATGCTTGGCTCATGCTGTTACACATAAACCACCCCACACACTCACAGTATTGTAACTGTTATTGTATTGAATTACCGTACCATTCTAAGGGCCCAGGGTGTGATAAAGGGCTCACCCAGGGTCTTATTGTAGTGCCTGTATGGAAAGTGCAATTGAAACTGGTGCGAGGGGTTCAGGAAAACAGAGATGGAGATGGAGAGAGAAACAGATGAGGCAAAAGGCCCCAGCTGGCCAAGGTGAAGTTTGTCATCTAAAACTGCCAAACTAGTTTCCAAAACACATTAATATTCATTTAGACTTGCCTGAACATGAACCTAAATACACACACAAACATACACATATGCACAAACACACACACACTATGTGAAAACACACACATGCACAGTAAAACACATTTATGCGCCATATGCACATCCGTCATCATGCACACACACACACACACACACACACACACACACACACACACACACACACACACTTACAGTAATTCCATCCACTAGTGCCAAGAAGAGCATTAACACTTCCAGTTTTTCTGCTCAGTTGTTGTGGGAATAATTAGGCTGTCAAATGTGGACTCACATTTGGTATTTAAATCAATTTCAATCAATTGGCCACCCAGCTCCATCCAGTGCTAATGACAGTCTGACTGAAGGCCACACTGACACACATTAGATACACATTACACAACACCTCCAATAAGACTTTTCAGACCATGCCAAATGATCACTTTTACTGCTTACCAAAAACTACAATCTAGTTTCAAAATGAGATATGGTGCAAGAATAAACTTTCTCAAACTATCAAACTGTTGTTTTTGAATGTTGAGAATCCCAATCTAAACCATATGACCACTCTCTGAACAGAACAAAGCAAGTATGTGTGTGTCTGTGTGTGTGTGTGAAATAGTTTGAAACAGCAAGTGAGAGACAAGATAGAGTGTGTTTATGTTGTGTGTGTGTGTGTGTGTGTGAGAGAGAGAGAGAGAGATAGAGAGAAAGAGAGAGAAATGGATTGATTGATTACATGATCGCTGGAGTCAACATCCCCTCCTAACATAGCTAACCCGTGGGGTGAACTTGGAGGTTGGAAGGTATCTGTTCATCTTCTTCCCTTCCTTCTCCCTATCTCTCTTCACAGCCCCACCTCTCCCTCTAGCCGTCTCTCTATTCCTCTCTTCTGCCCTCTCTCTTCACCCCTATTCCTCCCTCTCTTTCTTCATCCCTCTCTCTCTCCTGCTCTCGCTCTCTCTCTCCATCTCTCACCCCCTCTCATCTTTCCCTTCTCTTCCTCCATTTGACCTCGTTTCCACAGGGGCTGGCTGGCCACAGTAGTGGCTGTTTCTGGACATCTCCTGTGTGGAGCTCTATGAGAAAGCCACATGCCCCTGGTCTCCAGCAGGAGGAAATGGAGGGGGATGGGGGGCTCTCTCTCTCTCTCACACACACACACAGACACACACACTAGGGGGGTGGGGGTCTGGAGAGCAGAGCAGAGGAGAGGAGTGGAAAGATGTCCGCAAGCTTCCAGAAGTTTCCAGGAATACGGGGACACTTGGACAGACTCTGCTCTGCTGATCACCTGTGAAAAATGGCAAATATGCAGATGGAAGACGACGGGGAGATGAGATGGAGAACCGTTCATTAACCCCCTCATGCCCCAACACACACACACACACACACAAACACTTTCATCCTGTAAAAGTTGACTTGATTTTGATTTTAGTGTTTTTCAGTAAACAACACTAGGAACCCAGCCTGTAAACACAAAGCCTGATTTTGGTTGAAGGTTGAACTCACTATAACTAGGAGAAGAGCTCCCCCTAGTGACACTTTCATGTACTCACTGTAACTATTTCTGCAACTGCATGACAGAATTGCCTGCAAACACCACTAAATGTTATTTAAACTTCAAATAGAAAACATTTGCAAACATATTAATAAAAAATATTATCTTATGATCAGAACAAAGGATTACTTTTGTGTCATGAAATGATCCCTCTAAATAATCCAATCCCACCCTATGCATGCATGCTTTGATCCCACTCATATTTCTGAGTGCAAAATTTCAAAGGCTTGGGCAGATCTATAGTATAAAGAACAAAGAATGGATGATGGGTTCTGTAGGAATGTTATGAGTGGTGGGAAAGGTCTGGGCTTGTAAACACTCTGATCAAACACCAAATCAAAGAGGCACGACAGACAAGTGAATGGTTGTTGCGTCTGATGAGCATATGAAATATCTATATATACTGTATCTATCTATCTATCTATCTATCTATCTATCTATAGTATATACACTCTTTTGATCCTGTGAGGGAAATTCAGTCACTGCATTTATCCCATCTGTGAAGTAGTGACACACACACAGCACACAGTGAATACACAGTGAGTGAACGCACACTCTCACACTCACACACACACTATCCTGGAGCAGTACGCAGCCTGCTGCTGCAGCACCTGAGAAGCAGTGTTTACTGAGATAAGGCCATGTTCACAAAATTATATTAAGGTTAAAATGCAACAAATGCAGGGTGATTGCTTGAGCGGGGATTTTATAAAGGATGCCCCACAAACACACAGAGAATGGATTTGGACCAAACAATATATCAATAGGTTTATATATAAATTCTATGATCGGAACTGTAAAACTACCACCATTCCTTCATCTTCCCAGCACAATACCCTCAGACACATGCACACACACAAGCACACAGACACGCGTACACTCTTACACACACACACACGTCATGCACATGCACACAAACACCAGCACACACACACACACTTCATTGATTTCCTAGTGAGCACCTGGCCTGATCAGTATGCATCTCTGCTTGACATCCTGCTGTCCCTTATGATGGGCAGACATTTGTAGCAGACATCCCATTACCTAATTTCCTGTCAGTGTCTGACAGAGTCTTTTACCGGTGTTCACATCATGTCAGTCTCCAGGAAAACTACTGACTTTCTAACACAAGAGGAAAGACCACTTGATTAACCATGTTCTGCTTCAAAGCAACAGTCCAGAGTGAATCAGCCCTTTGCCCTTTTGTTCAAGGTCACCAAGTGCTGTCAGTAGGAATAAGAACTAGAAAATTTGGTACAAAAACTGGATATCAAAACGGCAGCCAACACAAACTAAATTTTCTGTGCTCCATTCAGTTCGTGTTAACTGCCATTTCGCAAATTTGGTCTGTGTTGTCCCAAATTTTCTCACCCGTCTTCCTACTAACAGCACTTGACATGACAGGGTACAATGACAGGGCCATGTAATTGGTTAATTAAACATCAGAAAGCACTGACTAAATATCCACTTTACGATCTGTTATTTGAATTCAAACCCAGCAAAGATCAGTCTAGTCTGCTGCTTACTCTTCTAATCAGTGAGTTCATCAGAGACTGCCCTACTTCTGAGTTTGCTAGCGTTTACCTCAAAGTCCCCATTGCTTTAAATATCATTGGATTAAATGCCTGTTAGTGTTTGACCTGGTGTGCTGGAGCCAGATTGAACATACACACAAACACCTGCTGGTCATCAGCTGAATGAATAGCAGCCGGTTGCAGTGAGCTGCCACCTGCCTCCCACATGGAGCTCCAGAGCTCCAGAGAGCAGAGGGGAGCTGCCTGGCACATCAAAGCCAGCGAGAGGGCAGGGAAGGTGGGGAAGGCCAGGGAGGCTACGAACCCCCGTTGTGGACCATTAAATATCCACACCTGGAGATAAACCTCTGTGTGTGTGTGTGTGTGTTGATAGGGTGTGAATGGAAAGAGAAAGGAACAGGGAGAAGAGAGACTGCAGACAGGATGGATTGGAGGACAGCTAAAGCTTAGACCAGCTGACTGATGAAACGAATATGCCTGTTTCCCAATAGACTCAGGAGAGTGTTCAGTTCAGAGAAACAAATTACTAATGTGTTTAAGAACTAAAAATTATACGAAGAAAATAAAAAATTATAATTATAAAACTAAAAAAATACACATACTTTAAAATCAATTCAATCATGTTTGAATAAAAGGGAACACATTGACAATGAACTCTATACTCAAACCATGCCACAGGCAAACAATAATGATGATCTCTGTGACAATGTTGTTTCATAGTCTACAAAAGCTATGTGCAAGAATGGCAAAATATGATGTTCAAGTGTATGTAACGCAGAGCACAGGCACAGATTAGTTTCATAACAGATAGGCAGAGTGTTATTATAGATTACAATAGTTCTACCACAGCTGCATAGTGGTGTACAACACACGAGTCAAGGAGAGTCAAGATGGACTCACGAGACGGGTTTCCAGTGAAGGGCGCTGTCCTCTCGCTCAGCCCTAGCACCTGTGGGTGCCCCCTCTGCCAGCTCTCCCTGGGTGGTCTGGGTCATTGTGCCAGGGGTCACTGAGGTGGCACCAGCAGAAGGAGGACTGGTGCCCGTGGGCATGGCAGGGGTGGTGGAGGTCAGGTAAGTAAAGGAGGTGGGCGCCACCTGGGCCCGTGACAGAGTAGTGGGGGCAAAGGTCACAATGGCATGCTCGCAACGGTAGCCATGGAAACCGGGGCGGCACTCGCAGGTGTTGGGCTTACGACAGATCGCCCTGTTGAGGCAGCGGGGGTAGCACCTTGCTTTAAAGAGAGAAGGAGAGAGAGAGACAGAGAGAGAGAGAGAGAGAAAGGTAAGTGAGAAAGAGAGAGAAAAACTCACTGTAAAAAATAAAAAGTTAGGCTAGCCTTTTTAAGTGTATTCAACTTTAGGCCAGTGTAGTTGTAGTAGTAGGGTCAGCACAACTACAGTGGCCTAAAGTTGAGTAAACTTAAAAATGCTTCATAGCTGGCTGCGTTCTTTTTTTTAGTTAGCCTAACTTTTTATTTTTTACAGTGCAGAGAGAAAAACAGAAAAAAGATGCAATACACTTTACCAAACCAAATGAACAAAAAAACAACACTAACATTCCAAATTAGAGTTCACCTGAAAATAACTTTTTTTGATTACATCAGATAGGTTGTCAAATTACCTGATAAACAAAATTATCTAACTTTGCTATATCATCATCATGCTATATCATCTGTCAATTTCAATGTTGCATTGCGTGGTCTGTATGTGTTTTGAACACAGATGAATTTCACATTGTTCTAGATCTCCCCCCTTATAGAACAATGTGGAATACCAACAGAGTATGTAGGTCTTGTAAGTGAAAGATTAGATGGTGAGGCTACGATCTACAGTATGTTTCAAATAAATCACACGGTCTTTATGGGAGTACATCACTGATGATTTACAATGAACAATCTCATATCAAACATATTCACTCCATATTCACCCCAGGAGGAACACACTTATCTCCTTATTGTAACAGACAGTACACACTGCTAAGGAAAGTGGGTGTTTTAGCAGTTTTAGCAGTGAGCAGTTTATGTCTGCATGCAGAGTAAGTGGGCTTAGTCAGATAAATATAATTCACTTTAAATATAATTAAATGTAACTTTAATTGTAAATTTAATAATTTATTAGAGCTTATCATACCTTACCATGTATCAGCTTCTGGGGAAAGTCAAATTCTAATCTGGCAAATCCTCATGAAACTAAACTCACATTTGGTTATCTAGAAAGGCAAAGATTCTACTTGTTTGTAACTAATGCAGAGCGCAGAAAGAATGTAAAACAATTTCCCTTTTAGTAGAGGTGTTCACTGACATACAAGGACTTATCACACTCTACTATAGACAGAGAATAAGCTTTTTTTTCTACGGTGTTCAAAACATGTGTATTGCAGTCTGTCAGGCCTTTACTGTGAGATCTCCATGTCTGTGTCCATCTGAGGCACCTCCTTAAGCCGGTGTTTAGTCTGAGACCTGGCAATCCTAACCATACCACCCACTAGGCACTTTACATTTACATTTACATTATTTTTATCCAAAGCGACTTACAAAAGAGGATAACATTCAAGCTACAACACAATGAAAGAACGAACAAGGGGTGCATATTGCTAACATGCACCATTTTAAGTGCAATAGTGCAGAGAAATTAAATTGTTAAGTGCATTCTCAAAGTTTACGCCAGGAGATATTCTTGGAAGAGCTGGGTCTTCACGAGTTTCTTGAAGGTGGAGAGGGTATCAGTTGATCTGGTAGCACTTGGGAGGTCATTCCACCAGCACGGAACCAGATATGAGAAGAGTCTGGATTGACCTGCACAAGGTGTTGGCCATGCTAGAAAACGTTTCTTAGAGGAGCGGTCGTCGGGTGACATAGGGCTTCAGGAGAGAATTTAGGTAGATGGGAGCAGAGCCATCATTCACGCTGAAGGCCATTATATTTGCCTTGAATTTAAGCAGCCAAGGGTAACCAGTGAAGTTCAATGAACAGAGGTGTAACGTGTGCCCTTTTTGGCTGGTTAAAGACCAGACGTGCAGCTGCATTCTGGATCATCTGTAGCGGTCTCACCGCACAGGCTGGTAGGCCCTAAGCCAGTGTATGTGTGTGTGTGTGTGTGTGTGTGTGTGTGTCTGTGTGTTTGTGAGTGTTTATGCACATGCAAGTGTACCTGTGTGTGTGTGTGTCTGTGTGTCTAAGTAAGAGCTGGCATGAAAACAAACTACTTAACCTACATGCAGCATGCTGAGAAAGGAAATTCTTTCTTTCATTCTTTCTTTCTCTACTTCTATTGGCTTCAGTTTGCAAGAACCCAGGTGTAAAGTGCCTCTGTCTCACACACCTCAGTGAGCTTCTCTCCCCATGAGGGTCAATTAAATACACACACACAAACACACAAATACACACACACACACTTCACATCACATCACTTGTGCCACCTCATACTGTTCTCTCTCTCTTTCTTCATCTGAGTTCCAGGGCACACTGGCTACCTCTTTTAACCTAAACTGAAAGCTGGGATGAACATATTTTATGAGTTTACAGAAGGGGTTTACAGGAGGAGAGTATTTAGATCTAGATTAGGTTATTATGGTGATGGAAGCCATTTTATAAATATTATCTGATCTTCAAACATTCCTTTCATATCTGTAGTTAAGGAATGAAAAAAGAAATTATTCCCACTATTCCCACATCTGCATATGTGAAACTGAGAAAAACAAGATCGACAGATCTAATGGACAAGCATAGAGTCAGGTCTGGGGGTGACATTAGTGTCAGTGAGCAAACTTCAGTTTTTGGAAGCCAATTAGTGTGCCAAGAACTAGAGAGCACTGCTTTAGAGAGGCTTGGTGAAATGTTAGTGATCGCCCACTGGAGAGACATTTGTGTTGTCTGAACTCAAGAACCCAACCAATGGACCCCTCCTTTCAGTGTCATATTGGTCTATGGGAACAAACTAGTGTCCAGCTTCACTGTTGTGTGAGTGGATGCACATTCTGTGTTTTTGTTTACATAGCCAGAGTTGTGTAGTAAAACCGAGTTACGTTCTATATGTGCACTGAATGGACCACTACTAGAACATAATGAGATTGCAGCTAATTGCGGATTAGTTAATTTGCTGATTGTGACAAAAAGTGTGCAAGTTTTATGTCACTTTTATGTAGACTTCAGATAGAGTATTACCATAATGTTATGGACAGACTTACGCTTTGTGCATCTTCCTGTTTTCGGGGCAACAGTCCAGCCATAGCAACACCTGGAGCCGCAGATGTTTGGCCTGAAATGAAACACAGAGAAGGCGCTGCAGACACAATGACTTAGCAAAAAACATAATGTCTTAATGCTGACTCGGCAAATCCACAGTAGGGAAGCATTAGCATTGGTTCTTCCTTAGCATGCAGACACTGGTTGCATAGTCTTTACATAAATAAGCTAAGTGAAACCAAAGACGGGCAAAATTTGATCACATGAATCACTGGTAGCCAATTTTACTTACCCTTTGAAACTGTCACAGTGGAAATATGATGCATTAAATTCTATTAAACGCAACACTACACAGACGTATAAATAAAGGCTCTTATAGGTTCTTCTGATAGTTGTTACGTGTCTGTTGTTGAAGTGATGTGGGCTGGGTCGGTTTGTTATTAGGCCTGAATCTTTTCCAGAATCTTCTGTTTCTGTTTCACATACCGTTAGCGCAGCTGCCCAATATAACTGCCTCAAGCACACACACTCTCTCTCTCTCTCTCACACACACACACACGCCATACCTGTGAATATGAATGAACTGACCACATTTCCCTTGGTATAGGCCTCTGAGTGCTCTGCCCTCAATTCAAAAAAAAGAAAGGGAAGAGAGAAGGATATTGAGAGAGAGAGAGAGAGAGGGAGGCAAAGAGAGTGAGCGAGAGGGAGGCAAAGAGAGACAGAGACAGAAAGCCAGAGAGCAGGTGCTAGCCCTGCTGTTTGCAAATTCACTTCTCCATTTTTCTATTTTTGCTAAAACACACATTCAGCTTAATGTGTGCAAAGCGGCTCAGTGCTGAGGCACAGTTAGTCACCCAGGCCAGTGGCTGGTCAAAGAGAAGGCTGTCTGGTGACTGTGTCTCCATGTCTGCCGTACCACATTCCCATGCCCCCCTCACGGCAGGAGCTATTGTCAAGGCCAAGCCTCTCGCCTCCTCCAAACAGATTAAATGTCTCCTGAGACTACTTGATGTGTGTGTGTGTGAGAGAGAGAGTCTGTGTGTGTCTGTTTGTCTAGACGCTGCTCATTGGACAGACAATTAGCACACCAACAGAAGCTGTCACCACAGAACTCTCTACTTCAATGCCACACACCCCCACCAAATCCCCCTCCTCTCACTCACACACATACATACACACACACACACCCTCTGCTATAAAGGAGCAAAGCCAGACCGCATTTCTGATTGCCCATTTCCCCATTCCTTGCCCGCCCCCAGAAGAACACACACACACACAGACCCTTTACTGGGATTTGCTAATTAGTTACAGTTTAATGGCTTTATTGTGTGGCTGCTAAAAACAGCCACCAGAGCTCATTTTTCTCTATCTTTTTTCTCCCCTGAAGTCCTGCAGTGACCATTGAGAGGAACACTATGACCAGGACCAGAGGCCTTGCCTGCTTCCACCAGCCACAGCACCTGCAGCTTGTCCCCCCCAAGTGAACAGTATTTGGCAAAAAATCCGCAGTACAGTTTGCTAAAGGAACACTATTTGGCACAGCATCATCTGCAGTGAGGTTTTACGCAAACGATACACTACATAAAAAAAAGCATTTGTGGCATGGTCCACCATAAGAATGCTATTTGTTAGCAAGAAAACAAAAAAAAGAAAAGAACAAACATATAGCAGACCATAAGCTGTAGTCAATCATAGGAGCACTACTTTGCAAAGCATCTGGAGTGATGTTACTTGAAGAAATTATTATTTGGCAAAGCATCTGCAGTTAGCTAACTTAAAGAAAAGCTGTTTAGTTGGCAGAGCGCCTGCACTGCAGTGAGGTAATTCGAGGGAACACTATGAGATGTAGTAGCTGCAGTGAGGTTTGGTTTGGTTCAGCATCTGCAGCGAGGGCACTAATAGCCAGTTATTTGGCACTGGCTATTTTAAACTACAGTGATCTTACTCAAAGCGAACTGCTGTGCAGTGAGGTTACTCATCCGAACACTGTTTGGTGTAGCATCTGAACGACCTTCGACCCTGTAGGTCATGTTAAAAGCACACTTGGCAAGCCTCTGGTAAGTAGTCAAATCCGCATGGGACAAACCACAGGAAATAACAATCAGTGCATCATCATCCGTGAAAGTCCTTGATCAGTCAGACATTCCTCCGCCGTCAGTGAAGCCTCGTTTGAACTCTAATTTATGGACACCCAACAAAGCTTGACCTATGCGTCTGGCCTCGTATCCATGACAACAGGTGGGATGTGGGCAGGAATGCTAGATGCCTGCACGAGCAAACACACACACACACACACAGACAACCACACAAAATGCCAATACACCAGGTCAGGTCACAGTTAAAGAACAGTGATCTCAAAGGAAGCAAGAGAAGTGTGTGTGTGTGTGTGTGTGTGGCTGACACAACATTAGGATCAAACACAGGGGTTCACTGCATGGGATTTCACTCTACACCTGCTTTTGTCATAGAGTCAAATAGAGTCAAACTCTATCATGGTTTTGTTTACTGTAACAGAACGTTCCAGAGCTCTGTGTGGTGTGTGTGTGTATGTTTTTTTTTTTTTTGTCTTCAAGTTTAGACGTAATGCGGGCCTGACACATCTAGCTCACATTCCTAACCACACAGGAAGAGTGTTTACAGTCCTAAGTAAAGACTCCGCAGCGACCAAGCTAAAAGCCACTCCACTAAAAGCCATAGCGATACCTGACTCCATCTTCACCAGATTAAAAGTATTCCCTCTGTTTTTATTTCAGCTCTAAATTTAGCCTCTGCCATAGACTTTGAATATATACTGTGACAGACACACCAGAGGCCAAATCCCTTCACTGACCTGCTTTCCCCTTCTTTCTCTGGGTGTACTTTTATTGTCGTGTGGTGGGGTATGGTATTTAGGCTGAGTGGGTATATTTATGGGAATTAAGGATCATAAATGACCTCCCTCACAATGCATGGTCTCAGATGAGGGAGAGGTGGTCTTGTCGCTGGGAGCGAGTGCAGGGGAGGTCTGCCGGCTTGTTAAGGAGGCCAGGCTTATCCAGTGCCACCTCGGAATTCTTTGGTCCTTTTGTTCTGTCTGTGCTTGCACCAGTGCAACAAAGGACGCAGTATTTCTGCAGGGTCAACCAGGGAGCGCTGAGACGTCTTTGCAAAAAAACCTATAGAGTGGCCCTTAGCATGCACACACACATACGGACACACACATACGTGCACACATACGCACACACACACACACACACACATGCAGTCATACACACACACATACACATGCACCTCAAAGCAGTTATAAAAGGGCCCTCAGAACACATACTACGAAACAATTACCAGCCACTTATAGCAAAAAAGTCCAACTGATGTTCTGATGAAATGAGCTCAGGACAGACAAACTCATTGATTTTCGAAAAGCAAACAGACACGGGCTGTAACAGTAATATGCTGTGAGTGTTGACTGAAAATGTGTAAATTATAATGATATTGTGAGATCTTATGTTTCCATGAGCAACGTTGTGGCTCATGAGGGCTGAACACAAGCTCATACTGTATCTTCCCTTCAAATGGGCCCTCACTGGCAGGGCGCCACCGGACGCTAGAAATTTAAACTAACACGCCCCTGGCAACTTCAATTACGCAGTGTCGCTCTGCTGGCGGTGGGGTTATAAGCAGAGGGGTCTGGGTGAAAGAGGCCTTTGAGAGCAGGGAAGGGCCATAGTCTCCTACCACTGCCATTACGTCCATATACAGTATGTATGTGTGTCTCACAGGGGGGCCTGCATTCCCATAAACAGGGGTCTTGTGAGGCTGAGGGCGGACTTATGGGAGTGGTTCTATCAGAAAGATCAGTACCACACTGCTCTCGCCAAGCTGGTTCAGTGGTCTTGTGGAGAGAGAAGGACCTGCAAGAGCCACTATATACTATTGTTTCAAGCACACACACACATATACATGCCAACATAAAGCACTCAGAAAAGCACACGCAAACACAACTCACAGAAAAACAACACAGACATGCATACAAATACCCACAAAACACATGCATGCACACTCTCATTTACTCAAACACATACAAACACACAGGCCCATAAGTGTTGAAGAATGTAATATTAGGCACACACACAGTGCTGAGGAGTATAGTCTTTGACTTGATTGGTAACCCTGTGAAAGGGCCAGTTAGAGAGACGAGGGGAACAGGCTTTGAAGTGGGCCCAGTTTCCGGCACACTTTTGAGCCAAGAATAAAGCACTGAACCATTGAGCTGTGTCTCATCTGACAGTGAGCTGGCACAAACAGACACACACACACGCACACATACACTGCTAGGTGTGAAAATGCTACTGTTTGCCTCTTCAATGACACACACACACACAAACACACATATTACTGCTAGACAACCAGAGGGCTGTTTGTTTTAGAGACTGGACACTTACTGACCCCCTTTCACCAGCTTGGCTCAGAGGTCACATGTGATGTGATTTGATTGCAAGAAGTGGTGCTTGGGACAGTACCAGGGTTCTTAGGTCAGTTCAGTCACCGTGAACCCTGCTGTTAGCTGTGTGCTGTATGTGCTGTTGTATGTGAGGCACAAATCAACCCACAGCCCTGTCTTTTGAGGTCACTGAGTGTTGTTGGTTGTAAAAAGAATGAGAAAATTTGACCTTCACTGGTTAGCATTCACTGTCATTCTGCTACTTGATCTAAGTTGTGCCATATTTTCTCCAGATGACACACAGCCAATTTAAACAACAGGGCTATGAGTTATTTTACCCCAAAATATCCCTTTAAGTTATACAATCAAAATCAATGCATGCAATATAATTACACTGTCAGTAAGCATTGTGCACAACATTTAGTCCAGAATTAAGGCAAACTGTGCTTGGCTCAGCTGGCTTGTGTGCCCTGACTGAAGAATAATGACCTACAGACATTAAACAGAAGCAGATTCTAAAGTCAAATACATCAGAAATATGGCTCAGATTTAGCCTTGATCCAGTCCAGATAGAGCCAGTAATGGGCTAGAATCAGCTCACATCCAATCCAGATAAGATTCAGCTGGATATCTAGTCCAGTTAAGCAATGGATGAGGCCAGATTTAGCCCATATCAGACAGGATGAAGACAAATGATGGCCTAGGTTTAGCTCATACAGTGAAGATGAGCAAGACAGGGGCAAGGAACCAACCCAGACATGGGCCGGATGCAAAGGCAGAGTCAGGTGATCCCTCACAACCCACTCTCTCTCTCTAACACACACACGCACACAAGCACACAAACACACAAACACACACACCACCTCCTCCTTATCCTCACACATCCAATGCTCAACAGGAAGTGACCCCTGTGTGAGATCTATGGCTAACAGTTTCTGGCTAATGGGTCATCTTAAGCCCAGTGTAAACAAAGCCCCTGAAGCAGAGCTCCATCCACTTGACCGTGTTTAGTGGTAGCAAACTGCAGAAACATCAGAGGAAGACAGTAACACCAGGACATCAACACTGGGAGGGTTAATGGACTGGTCAGTGAATCCCACCTGAGTATGTGAAGAGATTAGAGAACCAAAGCACAAATTCCTCTACAGACACTTAATTAGTGTATTTCTCTGGGTTGTCTTTAGATTTCACATTGTCTTGTGTTAACTTAATAATACCACTTATGTAAGCCAGTCTGACAGTGAAATAACACTATTTATTACACAGCTCTTCAGAATGCGTAAGAATGTGACATTGATATAAGTAAATGGGTCTTCCTAGTGTTCAGAGGTCCAACATTCCGCTTTGCATTAAGGTCCTGTTTGTTCTATCAGGAACTATTTTCCAATATTGACCAGCAGACAGGATAATTTCTTACTGCCAAATACTACTTAGCCTGCTTGCTTGGGTGTCCAAAGGTACTTTCAATTTGGTAACAGCATGGTCATAAGATATTAGTTTACGTTCAAATGTTGTTGTTATATTGACAGCTGTAAATTTTCAGCATCAAATAAAACAAGACCATCTGATCCAAACTCATCTGAAAACAGAGAGCTTCAAGGGCACTCAAAGACAGTCAGTGGAGAGAGGAAGCTGTGGTCTCTCACGCGTGCACCAAGCATTTCTGTTGTGTTATAACTACTTGTGATGTGCTATTTCCGAGGGTTCAAATTCTTGCCATTGCTTTGAGGATCAACATTTCCGGGCTGAGTCAAAGGCATTTTTGGAGGGCGGTCTAATCCAAGCAGATTTCCTCCTGGTAGTGCAACTTCCACCACTCACTCACTCTCTCAATCACTCACACTCACTCTTTCACTCACTCAATCACTCAGTCACTTCCAGTTTTGGTTGGCCTAGTGTGACAGAGGATCCCAGGGTCAGGACCATGAACTCGGAGATGACAGGATTTATTGCCCTGGGACACTCACTTAGCTGTTAGACTACACAGCCCACCATGAGAAGAAGGGATGGCAGGTTAATATTCACTATGTCAGCATTTTGCAGCAAACTCATACAAGGTTGTCTTCCAGACAGTCAAGGCAGAGGTCATCCTTGAACTACTGCACTTTAGTGAATGAACTGAAATGTGTGAAAGTCGCGCACACACACACACACACACACACACAACAGAGAGGGGTCTACAAAAACACCCAAATACAAGCCACAAACATTGGAATAAAAAGATAAATAATAAGAAAAGAGAGGAGAGGAGTTTTTTCAACATTCTTCACATCTAATAAGCTCCTTTAACCTTAATGGCTGCTTCTGCACCTTTTGTATCTAGTGAATGTATAGGATGTCAGCACAAAAGAAGAGAGAGGGTTCACTTTTCACCTTCACCTTCACTTTTTTCCCTCCGTCTTTTTCCATGGACAAAATAACTCTTCCAAAATAACTCTTGAACACTTCCACACATTTATGGGCAACCTACTGACTCCTGCAAACTGGCACAATCAAGTGCCACCCATACTGTGAGTTGAAGGCTGGCCCACTTATCCCTCATGTAAGGGCCTCCTAGCTGTTTCTCTCTCAAACACACACACACACAGCCACCTGCCGTCCTCAAAGCGACCATCTCTCATAGCATAAAACTGGACATCTAACAATCAAAATGTTTTTAGCGTTTTAAATGTTTTTATTGCTTCATCAGAAAGTATCCACAAAAATACCAATCCACAACTGTAAACCACAACTGTCAAAGTGAATTACATGTACGGAAAGACGACTACATATTAAACTTACCCGTTCAAATCAATTGCAATTTTCCTCTGTGGGAGCTTTCTTGTAGTCTCATCCTCATCATGATTCACTTTCAAAGGTTTTCTCAGTTTAGGTTTCCATGTCACGGTTCCTGACTGCGTTTGCAAAACTTGATGACTGGTGGTAGAATACTGATAGGACCTGCTTTCAATTCTGACATGCTCCCTCCGAGACTGCCTGAATGATGTGTGTTCTATTTCAATAGCATCTGCTCCCGAGAGAGTAGTAAGTAGAAGCCATGTCTCCAAAAATAAGAAAATCTGAGATATCCCACAAATGGTCATTGTTTTAACATAATCCTATCCAGTCGGTTTTCTCTAGGCTACCTTGTGTGAAAATGCTGAGAACGGGCTAAATAAACGGCGCCAGAATTCTGTTATGAATAACACGCTTTAGGGGAAAGTCCGCACTTGCCAAGATAAACATAAATTATTGCAACAAAAGATTCTTGTCAATACGATATTGTTCTCGAATTGCTGCTTTCTACGTAGAATTTTGGATGCCTGTGATGAACCTATACAAATTCAGCTGCTTCAAAGTTCGGCTTTTAAGCCCTCGTCCAATCGCATACGACTAACATCTTGAGCGCGGAGGCTACCCAATCAGCTGCACATTGTGTAAGTGGGTACTTCCATTGTAACACAACTTCAGTGTTGAGTGTGTTTAGTGAGCGGTCAACTTGAGATGTACTAGAAATGGATATAAATGGTTATGATTTTAGATGTGTTATAAAAGCATTTACAAAAACAATGCTCCTCAATAATATTAGCCCAATTTATGTTTAAAAAAAAAAAAAAAACATTTTTTAATTTATTTGGATGATAGTACAAGAGGTATAACAATAACATTACATTAACATTCATTCACTGCCGCTGAATATTGAAACCATCCCGCCAGAGTGCATAAAAGACATCAAAACAAAACAAAACAAAACAACCAGAAACCCTCTAAACAAATAATCCCCTTAGAGCAATAGCCCACAGCAGATGCTCTATGTCTGGAAAGTTCAAGTCAGTGCAGAAATAGTGAAAGCAAGTGAGAGAGAGAGAGATCCTGTTTGTTGTAGTTCTTGGTCAATGTGTGGTCAAGCAGATAGCCCATCCTTTCACACAGAGGTGCAAATGTAGACAAGGCCAACCACCAGGAGATTGAGGATGCCCCCGATTACACCCAGCACACCACAGATCACCTCGGCCGCTTCATCCCGTCTCCTGTCCTTGCCCTCCTGGCAGCACTCCACATGACCACATCTCACAGCACCAACCTCTGGTCTCTGGAGATGGGGGGGTCATGGAAAGAGAGAAGGAAAGATGAGAAATGGAAAGTTAAAGAGAGAGTGAGGGATGGGATTGGGGATAGAAAGATAGAGAGCAAAGATAGAGAGAGTAATAGAAAGAGAGGAAGAGGGAGAGTGAAAGAAACCATTAGCCAAAAATATAACTAACCAAGAAATCAGAGGGATAATGACAGTAACATTCATACAATATGTTGATATATGCACTCGCAGATGCAGGGATCAGCCACTAGATGGCACTTATGACTAAAGTCATGTATAAACACATGTGAAAACATCAATAAAGCACCAGATGATTCACAGAGGCAAGAGGTAGAGGAATAAGTGAACAGCTAACCATATTTAAATTCATTTGGAGCACAAAATGACTGAATCCCAATGCCCTTCCTAAGCACTAATACCTCAGAGTCTACCTGAAATTAGTCAACTTCATGACTGGCTGATTCATGCCAGTTACTTTTTTGAAGGTGACAACTGGCAACTGAATATTTTTTTCTTCTCTATATTGTTTCAACAGTCCATAATCTATTATTTTAACATTTGTAGGCTAAATCTTAGGTAGACAGTCACATGCCGACCATCTCTGACTGCAGATTTATACACTACACTATTCACTGACAGACAACCACAAATCATGTTTCTGTAAATCACAACATAAACATGCTGATCCAGTTCACCTTCATAATCCTGTTTGTCACGCTAAAGTTCTTCAGGCTCTTGGCCCCACTGGACATCACACGCTCCCTCATGCTGGGCCTCTCCTCTTGTGTCTGCGTCTCGAACCCCTTCAGTGTCTACTGTGGCTTGGCCAAGTGGCCATTGTGGTCTGGTCCTCTTTCTCATCTCTCTATGCCCTCTACAGCAGCTGGACTCATATAGAGACCAGGGCTTTCTGAGGAGCCCCTGGTGAGGTTGGAGAATAGTGACATCACTTCAGCTTTATGTGTATGGGGAATTAGCCACTGTTGAGAGATTTGGGATCAGGTCGATCGTGGGCCCCACAGGATCAACGTTTGTTAGGGGAGGATTCCTGTGGGAAATGGTGCCACTCGGTGGGTCACATGATCAGTCATCATCTCTGGAGGAGGTGACAGTAGAGGTGATGGATTACTCTACTGTTCAAGGCTCTAATTCTCCCTTTTAACTTGAACAACAGCAGTAAGTGACTTTATTTTATGCAATTCCAGTGTGCTATTGTGAAGTTCCTATGTGTTTTTGTGTGTGTGTGTGGGTGAATGGAGTGAATTAACTCCCTTAAATGTCTTTTTTTGTAGGGTGAATGAAGTGAAATGAATGAGATTTCCCCGTGGTAATTGGCAGCTTGCGGAATAAAACACAGAGAGCCTGGCTGGTTGGCTTTGGAACAGTTCTTGCAGCCCAGGAAGGGAGACAGAAAAGTGGCTGCGCTGCAGGATTCGGGTCCCCAGTGGAAAACAGACAAGGGGGGATTAACTGGGGTTGAGTCCCTTTGCAGCCAGACACAGGACTGGGGAAACTACTGTATAGTTAGTATTCTGCATACGCTGCATTACTATGGATTCTAATGGGGGCTATAAAAATGTCAATGGCTTAATTGGTCTCCCAGGAATGTCCAATACACACACAAGACATATGAAGGCATACACACACACTCTCACTTTAGATGTTACTTATTATTATTGCTGATCCTTCTGTCTCTCTTTCTTTCTCTCATCTTCTGACTTTAGTATCCCCACACATTCACACACACACACACACACACACACACACACACACACACACACACACACACACACACAACTACACTACTCTCACACACACATTTTCCTGTACTGTCTCTCCTCATCTTGTCCTCGACTCCTCTGTGTCTCCAGAAGTATCACTAGTGATATTTCACCCCTGGGAGGCTGATCTGTGGGGCCTGGCCTCTGGAAATGTGTGTATTCTGTGTGTGTGTGTGTGTGTGTGTGTGTGTGTGTGTGTGTAAGGCCCGAGGCCATGAAAATGGGTCCCAGTAGACTAAGACTGGCTAAATTTGAGAATGGGATCCTGCTGCTGTAACTATTCATGCCTGTAGGGAACAGTTATAGCTAGCTTACACTGAAACCCTGTTCTTGCTATAATATTACACTGAAGGTTACTGTTAGTTGTTTCTGTGTGTATGTGTTTGTGTGTGTGTGTGTGTGTGTGTGTTTCTGTCCAGGTGTGTATGCAAGATCACTTGTGATTACAATTGCTTGCAATGCACATTGATGCATTGTGTGTCACACATAAACTGTATTAGTGTGTGGTGTACTTGTGAATATTTGTGTGTGGGTAGATGTGTGTGTGTGCATTTCTCTCTCTGTGTGTTTCTCTCTGTGTGTGTGTGTGAGAGAGAGAGTGAGAGAGTGTGAGTGTGTGTGTATGTGTGTGCATTTGTGGTCTATACGTAGCTGCATGTTTTTGTGTGCTTTCAGTATGTTCTCTGAAAAGACGCTGAGTGCTTCACTAGCCCGGGGCAAGAAAGAGGATGGGGGACAGAGAAGAGGGAAGGGAAGGAGAGAGAGAGAGGAGAGAGAGATATGGCAGAGGGAGATAGAGAGACAGAGGGGTAGACTGACAGAGAGAGAAAGGGGAGGCAATGTAGCTAGAGGAATCGAGAATTGAGAAAGAAAGAGAGAGAGAGAGACAGAGAGAGAGATAGACTTTTTAAAGTGCTGGTGAAGTAGAGCTCAGTTATACCTAATTCAAGCCAAGGCACAAAGGTCAAGAACCTGGGAGCCCAAACAGATACTCCACCCTGTTCATGACTAAGCTCTGGGTCCACCTGTGAAAACCCATGGTCACTTTCCTACACATCAATGGAAATATGAAATATTTATATTTCATGAAATTGGAAAAAAGTTATGTCTTGAGAAATCTCCAGCTGAACGCTGAATTCTGTCATTATCCTTTAAAGATGAGAGAAAAAGAGACTATTGGAAAGTGATATCAAAGTCTGGGCAATCTCAGTGACCTCCTGCATGTGGAGCATTGGGGAGTGCTGAGTTGGTCTTCCCCGGCCTTGTTGTGCTACATCTAGGCCGCTCCACCTCCCTGATCCCCTAGGGCCATGGTTCCTCTGGGTCTCTCTGCCGAACCTGTTCCAAATGAGGTCAGAAGGTCATGGGCTGAGAGTGCCGCAGGCCTGCAGTTCTGACAGAGGAGAGAGAGAGAGAGAGTCGGGCCAGGGGAATTATGGGTATGAAACACAAGCCCTGCAGGAGCTGAGTCGCCACTCTATGTGACACAAAGGTCAGCTGCTTTATAGGGAGGTCAGAGTGGGGTCCAGGGACAGGGTTGCAATGTTAGCTATTTGTGGAGATGAGGAATATCATGCTGCAATGTTCACCTATTACCATCATACCAGGCTATTATATAATACAGCACAAAAACTTATGTGTGCGTGTGTGTGGATCATGGATGGTAGTTTGAGGCTTATGCTTTATACTGGCTCAGTGCAGATGTTAAGGACAATAGTTTTTTCCCATTTAAGTCTCTTCTAAAATCATATCCTGTGCGTTATCAAGGTTATCCTGCATGGTCCAACTCCGGGCTTGAACCTCTGACCTCACAGCAACATTGGGAATCAAGTGCGTTAGCCAGTCGACTGACCAACAGGCTCTTGAGGTATCAGGAGGAAGGTTTACTAAGTTCTACATTCTACACGCACGGCTAGGCTAGCTGGCTTTCTTTACATATGTTTATTCTATATGTATGTGTATGTTCTGTATGCATGCGTATGCTGTAAGAAATCTCCTACACTCTTCACATTGTCATAACTAGTTCAGAAGTACAGTGAGACTGCTCATATGTATCTGTGTGTATTTGTGTGCGTCTTTAAATCTTCTGCCCTGAGGTATTTGAGCATAAATAAACTACTCAAGCCTAAATAAAGCTCCCGATTGTTCACGAGTGCAGAGGGAGAATCTTGATGTAGTGGGTCAAATAGCATGATGATAGTGAGTAGGGTCTATGGGAGGATCAAATGACCCCAGCTCTCTGTGGCTTTGAAGAGAGAGGAGATCAACCATTTCAGTGCAATTATGCTTCTAATTGCAAGGTTCAGGTTAATTGGCCCAATTTAGTAACTTCATTCCTATCTCTCTGTGTGTAAGTGTGTGTCTGTGTGTGTGTATGTGTGTGTGTGGGGGGGGAGTTGTCTGTCTGTGTGTGTCTGAGTGCAGGAAGTGGGTCTTACTCTCTCTTTTTTCTGCCTGTATTTTCCCCTTTATTTGTTTGTCCTTGTATTAGCAAGTACAGCACACAAATTGAACATGAACGTAACCAAACCCTTGCATTTTCAAAGTTCATGTGGGAATGTTGGTGAAATGTTTGGATTTCAACTTTTCAATAGAAGTCTATAGGGAACCATCAAGGCCCTCTGGTCAGATATGTAATGAGGCTTCTTCAACAGACCTTACAGACCTCTTCCACATTGATTTTCATATTGTCTATTAAAATTGCACATTTTCATGTGCTGTACTTAGCCTTTTTTCTGTCTGAATGTTTTTGAGACTGGGTGCCAGAAAGCGTGTTGGAATACATAGATGCCTGAGGCAGAAAAAAAATAGAATTTTTCAAATTAGATTTGGTTCAACTTTAAACACTCAATTCTTTCGAAATGGCATGAACAGCTCAGATACAGCTACAATATCCATTGCAGAATTTTCTAATTTGTTCAAGATTATACAATCACAACACAAAAGATTTCAAAAGGTGTCTGGTGCTACACAGACAGCACATACTGCATGGGCATTAAATACAACACAGTTATGATGCAATACACTATTAGAATGAGAATGCATCAGGTGTGGCCCAAAGGTAAAAAACAACCCACTGTCCTTTTTATATTCACGTGAATACTGTCACCTTCAACAATGAAAATAAAAATAAGGTGAAGCTGACTGGTTTGAGGACTGACTGTGGAGGGTCTGAAGATGGAAAATGCACACAAGCAGACAAGCACAAGGCCGAACTGACAGCAGTGAGGACCAGACTGGCAGCTCCCAATGAGAAACTCAAGGTGGTGTTCTCAGTAGGTCTTACTGATTCAGGATTCCTAGATAATGGGAACTCTGAACTTGGGCTTTTCTAAAACAATCACCAGTGTTTGGCAGCCCTATAGCAGTATAACAGCATTTCTGACAGTTAAGTCAGGGGAAGAGCAGTTAAAACATTGTGAAACACAATTTTTACGGTTCACATTTACTTTTGGGGTCCATGATTCATTACTGTCCCTGAATTTTATTGAGGGACACAAACACACACACTTGCACACTATGTGTAACTATGAAACACACATTGAGGACGCGTTTCTGTGTTACACATAATTGTAGGCTTATGAAATGATAATGACACAAGAGGTAGCAGAGACAACTGTTCAACTGGTCAATGTACTCCTTTTGGTTCTGCATTTGAAGTAGTGCATAGAATAAGGCCCCGTTTACATGTACGGAGATATTTTTATAATATATTTTATAGTATTTTTTTTTTATCCGTTTATTTTTTTTAATTGCATTTACACATATCCAGTGGAGTCCAGAAAGCATTTTGAAAAATCTCCACTCTAGAGGCCGTTTCAAACAAGATTCATTTGAGGCAGCTAAAACTCTGTTTATGAGTCAACAAGGGGCCCAAACAGATAAAAAATATCCGTTCATAAAAATATCTAGATATGTGTAAACAGGACCTAAATGTTGTCAGGATGGATACATCGGTGCAAAAGACTCTATTCTTTTTATACACTCATTAGTTCCATTGTCAAGACACACATTTGGTTACAGTTTGTCTTTCTTTATTGTAAACACTATTCAAGTATCTGAAGGAAGCACTAACAGTAAGCTCAGAGTACATCTCCCCTAGGGTGAACCATAATTTTTGTGGACAAAAACAAATGATAATGTGGGATAATATAGTGCTCATCTGTTAAAATGCTAAAAATTAAATGTCTTACCCAACTCATGCAGTTGCTTAAAGTAAGTTTGAATGTAATAACAACATAATTATTCACCTATGAAAATCCAGGAGACATAATGTGAGGGAATGGTTTACACAAAGTATCAAACTTGCAGAAAACACACATTTGTCTCATCCACCCTATAAATGGCCAAGCTTTGTTTTGTTGGTCGCTGGGATTGCATTGTCAAAGGTCAAGAAAGGCATGGTGTTGAACCAACTGGTGCAATGCAAACAGATACTATATAACCAATTAACATGAACTACAGTGACCAAAGATGACACATTCCCGTTCAAAAACTATGATGCATCAACAATCAATGTCATCCTATAGTCCATGGAGATGAATGACTTGCATCGATGACTCTGAGTAGCTGCAGAACGTGGCCAGCTGTATGAAGTGCCATCTGTGACATCATGTGATCTCTGCTTTGTGCGTGTGTGGGGAGAAAAGGACATGAAACGCAAGATAATCTCCTAGGCTGGCCAGTATGTGTGTGAGAGCACACTGGTCCATCATGGAAGACTCAGTCCTGTGGGCTTTGCAGGGGTGTATGGCAGCTGCATTGACACAGAGGCATGCTGGGTATTGTAGTTTTGTGGGCAGTATCATGTTTGTCCACAACTGTCTCTGCACACATTGTGCTTTCTCATCTGGTGCAGACATTACTGGGCAGTAAACTGTGACTCATTTTTTAATAATAAATGCACAGGGTAGGCAAAGTAGGGTCTCTGGCAGAATAATGTACAGTGCAAGTCAACTGGTTATAGAAGTTAGCAAACAGGCTAATTGCGCTTCTGAGAGTTCTGTGAGACTAGGCTACAAGGGATTTACAAAAAGACACAACACTTACATGTGTGTACACATACAAGGTATATACACTGAAAGTCTGGTCTGTTTGAGAAAAAAATCATGGAAGTGTTTATGATTCTTATGACCACAATGTTCCATTTGAAAAGGGTAACAGTCAGTTTCAGGCACAGCTTGTTTTCCATCTAATGTTGCTGTCATGTAATGCTGTCATTCTGTGCTCTTGAAGGTCCATCCCTCCATTCTGCAGCCATCCTCATATTGATGTCTGGACTTTGTTAGTGTGTATTTGTGTGTGTGTGTGTGTGTGTGCTCAATTCACTCCATCCTGGGAGCTGGAAGGTCTGAGACTTAGATGATGGAAATTTGAATGAAAGCAGAAATAAGGAGAACTCTGAAAATCAAAGTGTGTATGAAAACAGGTTGTCTAGTGATCAAACTATGGAGGTCAAGCTGAGAATGCAGCAGACCAGCATGCACTGGGGCAGACACTTCTGGAGAGGCACGCCAAAAGGCAAATGAAGTTCAGAAAGTGGTGTATTTGTAGACAGAGATGACCATGAGCTGGTAGAGCATGGTGTTGATGGAGGACATGGATGAAGGTTACCTCCAGCAGTTCAGATGGTGGAGTATAGGTTTAAATAGATGACCTTTGGCAGGTCTGACGGGCAGATGGTGTATAGCTTTAAAAGATGTCGTCCTGTATTTTGAAGGTCGGATTCTGATGTATATATTGACAGGGAAGATCTCTTGAAAGCGATAAAGGTCAGATGGGTGGCGTAAGCCTATATGCAGACAGAGATGACCTCCAGCAGGTTTAAAGTCAAATGGTGGTGTATATGCAAACAAAGATGACCTACTTCTTTTTGAAGGTAAGATGGTGGTATGTAGGCAGTGATTACCTCCAGCAGGTCACAGGTCTGATGGGTGGTGTATAGGCAAACAGAGATGACCTCTGAATTTTTGAAGGTCAAATGGTGGTATATATGCAGACAGAGAGGACCTCTAGCAAATTGAAGATCAGATGATGGTATAGATGCAGATGAAGATGACCTCCTGCTTTTTGAAGGTCAGATTGTGGTGTATATGTAGACAGAGATGACCTCTATCAAATTGAAGTTTAGGTGGTGGTGTATATGTAGACAGAGATGACCTCCTGCTTTTTGAAGGTCAGATGGTGGTGCATATGCAGATGAAGATTACCTCCAGCAGGTCAAAGGTCAGATAGTGGTGTATATGTAAACAAAGATGACCACCAGCAGGTTGAGCACAGTCCCGATGATCCCAAGGATGGCCAGGATCCTCTCCTCACGGTCGTCAGTGGGGTCCTCCAGGGGGGTGGTGCTGTATGCGCTACAGGTGTGACCACCATGAGGGACCATCTTTAGGATCACTGTTCCCCACGCCCAGAGGGTACTGCGCCTGGAGTGAGACAGAAAGAGAGGGAGAAGGACGACAGGGAGTTAGAGTGAGACAGAAAGGTAGAAGTGAGGATGGGAAGGAGCACATACTGATAGAGAGGAAGTATGGGGAGATTTTTCTTTAAACACACACACACACTCTTGATCTGCGAGTGATTTGATTTCACTTTGCAACTCAGTCAGGCCTCCAGGCCTATTTGCATTTTGTTTGCCTGAGAAAGGAGACCAATCAAAAAGAAGCTTTTCCCGACACACAGCCACTCTACATCTAGAGCCTTAATATCAATAAAATAAAATGATGACGTTGTATGATGTTGTAAAATGATGTTGATTTTTGACAGATGTTTTGCCATGGCATGATTTTTAAAAAGTTTGACGCATGTTGTTTCTGCATTACTTCCTTATTACCACACATAGCCTAATCTCCATAAGGAAATCTAGATAAAAGTCTGACTGAATGTGAGTACAAAAAAAGTTTGACTAAATAATGAGTACCTATTTCTGAAGCTGTCACTGAGACATCAACTCCTTTAGTCTTCTTTGGATAAAAATAAGCTATAGCAACCTGTTAATGCACCAGAATGCAGGAAATGGTATTTGCTTTATTAAAGATTTTATGGGGGAGGTCCCCCAGACCCCTAACCAATGGACTATTGGGGTGAACAATTTCAAGCAACTTTTACATATCAGTTTTCCATATAGCAAAGCACAACCTAAAAGAATGCAGTGAAATTGTTTGTGTTCAGTACCTTATTTCGGAAGTGGGCTGAGCAATGCACAAGGTTTATTGGGCTCACAAGTTTACCACAACCATAGATGATGCTTGGCTAAGATAAACTTAACTTGTGGGACTGAGATCTTTAAGTTTGACTGAATACCCTAAAGTTGTCTTCTTAGCTTAGCCTACCTCTTTAGCTACATATTAAAATGCACCAGAATGCGGGAAAGGACATCTCTGTTCTTGAAAATCTACAAAAAATCTGTTCTTCAAAATCTTCGTCTACATTTTTCATGACCAAATACCTCAATGATAATCTAGGATTGCCTCTCTGGCAAAGAGGCCTGTGTCTTAAGCCTTCAGAAGAGAAAGAGAGAGAGGTAGAGAGAGTTTTTTAAAGAGAAAAAGAGATAAAGATACAGATAAGATATGAATCATGAAGAAAGAGAGAAAAAATTGTAACAAATTAGGATGAAGGACACCTGGGGATTGGACTAAAATACAGTATGGTCACATGTACCTCAAAATACAAATCTACTCCCACAAGACAGAAGTTCCTCATTGTCCTGAGTTATTCTTAAGCCAGTGGCTCACAACAAAAGAAAGAGCACATCCAGTATGCAGTCTCTAATTCCTTTGGAGATGGCTTAGGCACCAGAGAGGGAGACTAGTCTCCCAGACCCCACCCTATGAGTCTGCCTTGTGGGCTAATGCAACACGATGTCCACGTCAAAGCCCATGTTTCATGAACCACACTCACACACGCACAGTCACACATATAGAAGTGCGCTCTCTCTCCCTCTCTCTCGCACACACATACACACATGCACACTTTCTCTATCTCTCTCTCTCTCACTCTCTCACACACACAAACACATAGAAGTGCACTCTTTCACACACACACTCTCTCTCACACACACACACACACACACACATACATGTCAGAGCCCATGTTTCCCTGGCCAGCTTCACCAGCGTCACACACTGACAGGCCACACCATTCTGTCAAGGCCGACCAATCACATCTCTGCTCGTCCTGTGTGTGTGTGTGTGTGTGTGTGTGTGTGTGTGTGTGCGTATGTGTGTTTGATGTAGGTGTGTGTGGGCACCCATGTGTGTTGGTGTGTGCGTGTGGAGCCGCGGGCAGGCACATGGCAGGCAGGAGAATGTGTGTGTGTGGCAAGTCCCCTGCCACCCACTACCCAGCAAAAGGCTGACAGTGGACCAGAACCAGCCCAGATCTGGTCCACTCCATGGCAGGAATGTGTTCCTAAGTTCTACCATCTGTATGAAATTCTACTCATTTTGTTTCAGCTCAGAGGGAAGGGAAAAAGACTCTTCCTGTATGCCTGAGGTTTTATTTTGGTTGCTGGTATCAGTACTGACATATCCATGCTAAACTCATCCCACACCAAACACATGCTTGCAAACACAGACACACACACACACACACACACACACACATTCACACACACACACACACACACACACATGTTTTGTGAGGGTAGCTTGTGAGCTTTGGAGGGGCAGAATGTGGGGGGCTGTGGAGTGAGCAGATGTTCCAGCAGCAGCAGCAGGGACCTGAGAATACCCCTCTAGACGCCAGTGTTGCTCTTCTCCTCTCTTCCCTCTCCCTTCTCCTGGCACTGGGATGGGACTTAGCCATTCAGCGGTGAAATGTAATTATTTCCGACCCAATAAGGGGAAGGGGGCGGAGAGGAAGAGTGTGTGTGTGTGTGTGTATGTGTGTGTGTGTGTGTGTGCGTGGGAGGGTGGTGAGGTGACAGCGTGTTTGTTGGGTAGAGGAGGTTGCATAGGGTGTGGAGGAGGAGGAGTGTGTGTGTGTGTGTGTGTGTGTGTGCGTGTGTGTGTGTGTAGAGAAAGATCCTTAAGGCACTTTGTTGCTCCAGGCCGACCCCAGTTGGGCAGCTCCCACATGCACATGGCCCTGCTGTCTCACCATACTCAAAGGGAGAGAGGATACACACACACACACACACACACACACACACACACACACACACACACACACACACACACATACATACTGTACATATACTCTCTCATACACATACATTCTCTCTCTCTCTCTCTCTCTTTACTAGTCCAAGTGGTAGGGTAAGTGATTGAGAGTGAGGGAAGTGTGGGTGGCAAAGAGAGGCTCATAGGGTAAGTATGGAGTAAGGATGAGAGAGGAGACCCACAGGGAGATCAACAGATACAATGAGTAAGGCAGAGAGAGAGAGAGACAAAGAGAAAGAGATAGATGAAGAGGAGAAAAGCGTGGAGAAGTGGTAAGACAAGAAAAAAAGAAGGGAAGAGACAAGAAGAGGGAAAGGCAAGGGGAGACAAAAGGGGAGAAACAAGAAGAGAACAGAGAGGAGAGTGGAATGAATGGGGGCAGAGAAGAGAAGAGCAAAGGGCAAAAGGAGGGACAGAGAGAGATGGAGAGAATAAAGAATGAAGAAATGTTTGAAAAACAAAGAGACACAACGTGCATAAGGAAAGGGAATACAAAAAAGAGCAAGAGAGAGAGAGAGAGAGAGAGAGAGAGAGAGAGAGAGAGAGACATAGCTGGAGGGATGCAAAGACTCTCTGGAGAAAGAGGAGAACACAGCCAGTCAAGAACCGGAGAGGACAGGAACATAAACACAACATGGATAGAGGCTGACAGTAACAAGCATTAGAAGAATAACGACACTTAAAGACAGACAGAGAAGGAGAGCTATGGGAATGAGGAGATTCTCTCTCTCTCTCTCTGTATGTCTGCATGTGTGTGTGTGTGTGTGTGTTGTGTATGTGCATGTGTGTGTGTGACCCCAAACAGCATGTAACTGCTTTTGTTATCTCCCCTGGCTGTCAGGCTTTAGCCTAAAAGAAGCTCAAACTTTGATAAGTGTAGAGACACTGTGACACACAGTAACTATTGTTATGTAATACATGCAATTGGTCAGTTTGAAAAATTGGGTGAGATATGCATGGATGCATGGATGGACCCAAACTGAAAGTAAAAACAGAATCTCTCTCTCTCACACACACAACGCTGATTAATGTGGTCAGTGTCAGGGCAGACTGGCTCTGACCTGTCTGGATCGGACGTCTCCACCCTAAGATTAGTCTGCCCCATCACTGCCCCCCACCTGTCTAACACACCCATACACACACACACACACCGCCACAAAAAATCTATATCTCTCCAGTGTCAAAATAGCAGCACAGATAACATTGTTTTTGTCTAGTGCAGAGAAGACATCATCCAAACAAGTGCAAGTACAGTGGCCAGCCAGAGGGGAGGGAAATGAGGAGAATTATTCTCCCTGTTTGTCTCAGATGAGGCCCACATGTGGGTTGGGGGGTCTGCACTTTTTATAGTTTCTTATAATTTTATAAGATTATAGTTTGGACAAAAGCATGTTAGCAACTGGGAATAACTGTAGGCCTGTGCATCTGCAAGAATTCTTTTTTTTTTTTTACTTTTTATTTATGATTTTTTCGTCACAACAGGGGAGGGGGTAGAGCTACACAACAAACCAGGAAAAACAGAGAAAAAAAGAAACAAAAAACAAAACAGAAAACATGAGGTCATAAAAAGTGCACATGTTATGATCATTACCTCTCTGGTTAACCTATGTTGACAGTTCTATGTCATTCGTGTAAATGGACCATTTTTTCCACCTTCTCTCTCCAATTTCTTTTTGAAGCCGTATAGAATAGGTCATCTTTCCCAGGAGGTATAACTCTTTAACTATACTAACAAATGCACCCACAGTAGGAGTGTTTTTCTGAAGCCAATATTTAGTGATTCCTTTTTTCCCTGCAGCCATCAGAATTTTTAGGAGGTACTCATGATCTTTGTCCAGTCCCTCAGGAAAATGGCCTAAATAAAGATAAATGAATGTTACAACCACACTGAAACCCAAAATCTCATAAATAACTTCTGTCACCTTCCCCCAGTAAGTCTGGATAGGGGGGCACAACCAAAATATATGGGCATGATCAACCATTTTTTCTCCACATTCTCTCCAGCATCCCAGCGGAGTCTCTGTTTGTTTACTTAACTCTTTACTTTAGAGTAAAAACTGAATCAGATTCTTCCAGCAAAAGTCTCTCCACGCTAATGAGTTAGTAGTAGTCAACTGTGTTTTTCAAGCGTTCATCCACATGTCCTTTGTTATTACAATGTCCATTTTCCCAGTGTTGCCTCACATATTCTGTGGAGTCCTTCTTTAGAGATGTGACAGCACGGTACAGTTTACTTATCAGTCCTTTGCTGTTCCTGCCGTTGTAAGCATCTACAAACAACTGAACAACCTTGGACCATTCCTTCTGATCAGATTCCCTAACCTCTTTACAAAAATAACCAGAAATTTGCAAGTACCTGTAAAAGTCCTAATTTCAGAAATACGTTTGAGATTAGTATTCCTACCCCCCTTTTCCTGCCATTTTTGTATGATGCGAGAAAGGCATTTCTAAAACCCAGCTTTTTAAGTTTTTCATGTTAATCTGCAGACATGTGGATTTCCTGCCAAAACACTATATTTACTCTGTCCCTTTTAACCTTGGCTATCATCTTGCTACGTTTTATAGGATTGTTAAGTCCATTCAAATTCCATGACAATATATTATTATATTGTTATAGCATTTATGTTACCATTGATATATCTTGATTGTACACTCCAGGACCTCAAACAGAAAAAAGAAAAAGAAATACGGGAACTGTACCTATAATACAGGCAATTGAACAGGGCTTCCAACAAGAAAGGTGACATATCACCTTTCGAAGAAGTGAGGGGACTGTCTGCCACTGGGTGGGGTCCCTTGGTCAAAGACAAAAAAGATTTGTGGCAGTCTGTTGACGATGCATTAGTATCAGCTTTTCAAATATGATCAAAAAGGCGAATATTTAAGCGAGTGGTTCTCCTCTTCTGAGGCGTCCACATCCTTCCTGCGACATTCCTGTAGTCTCTCCCTCACCTGTTGCTGTTATTCCTTCCCTCTGAAACCGGTCTTGTTAACCACATCCCAGCTTAGACAGTGTTTCCTCCATAAAAACCTCCGCATTTTTCTTGCATGTGACCTCGTAAACTTGTTGGGTATTGTAGCTAAGGCCTTTCTTCCAAGCTGCGTTGAGGATTTTGTCTTTGACGGTGAATTGAGGAAAGCGAACCACCACTGAGCATGGTGGAGCGTTAGCGGATGGTTTAGCCGCTAGTGCACGTGGGCACGTTCTATCCCAAGGTCACTGCTCCAGTTCGGATCAATGCCCTCACTGAGTTGCGTCTTGATCATATTCACCACAAATACTGTTGCAGACGTACCCTCTGCATCCTCTGGTATTCCTCAGTCACTTTATCCTGCAATGTTCGCTGATTTGTTAGCAACTGAGTGAGCGTGTCTTTAAATGCAATATCCCATCGCCATCGCAAGAATTCTTGAAGAATTCCGATTACATTACATTACATTATGCAATGCAAAATGACTGACTCATTTTAGAAATTGCACACATCTCTGTAAACACTCACACAAATACTGTGAGTAAATGGAACCGGGGTTTTGAAGTCAATGTAGCCCATGGGTCGTGTGCTTGAAATACATGAAAAAGAATGTAGTTTCAGAAATGCCATCAATTGTTAACATTTTGAAAGTCAGTATACTCTGACTGACCACATGTTCACTGTTCACTGTTTAGTAGAATGATTTGATTTTGAGCCAGACTGTCTGTGTTTTGTTAACAAAATGTACTTTTGATAAGAAAAGTAACTGTTTGCCT
>JAIFZK010000020.1:6357500-6552500 GCA_027481765.1 Tenualosa thibaudeaui | reverse complement strand
GTGTAATTAAAAAAATAATAATAATAAAGATGCAAACTGTAGAGTGAACTCCACAGTAAAAATAATCCCAGGGTTGCATTGGAGATCTTTAAGTAGCCTGACTGGACAGCAGGGGAATCATGCAGAATAGCTGTCTGAATTTGATGAAATGTTTACTGTTAAAAACTGTGCCTTGAAATGACTGAGGGAAACTCTCGGCTGCTTGCTTCCTTCCAAATGCGATCAGTTTTCACGCAGGCTATGTAAACAGGGAGGCTTGGTTGCAGAGCACTTATGTCATTTTCATGACACTTAAATCAAACATACAGTATGTGCCTGTGAGCAGCAAGAGCAGGGATACCCTTGGCATGTCTTCCTATATTGTTGCCTCCATATTTCATGTCCCTTCGCCTACATTGTCTGTGGGCATGAAATTGTAATGAGGGCTGCATGTAGCATCATCTACATAATTGCTGTGAAGGCTGCATGTACTCAGCTCTCTCCTCCTCGTTGTCACTCAGGGTGATGCTTTGAGAAGAAGTCCAAAAGAACATTCAATACTGGTTCTATGCTTTGCTCTGATTTGGTCGTATTAATACAACCTTGGTATTTCTTTAGTGGCTTACTGGCTCACAGGCCCAATGTATCCCTGTTCTGGCTTGATATTAGCCCCCAGATAGCATCTTTCCTGGTTCTGATTTGCCCTTGATCTGATCCATTTTTGGACTGGTTCTGGCTCTGATATGTTCTATCTGGGTCACTCAGAGGTACATGCAGCCATGGTGGACGAGTGGCGCAGTGTTAGTCCCAGACTCTGGGTACAGTCTCTCACAGCTCATTTTGGAAGTAAGATGAGAAAATGAAACAGCCTAGTGTATGCAGTACATTTACATTTGCATTTAGCAGATGCTTTTATTAAAAACTTTTTGTCACACAAACATTTGTCACCTATCAATTACATCAGGGGCAGTTTCCCCTAGAGCAACTCAGTGTTAAGTGCCTTACTCAAGGGCACAACAATGGCAGCGGGGATTCAAACTCACAATTTCCAGGCTACTAACATACTAGCCAGGTTCTTTAACCACTACAGTACCACCGCCCCTGCAGTAACATGCACATGTACTGATAGAGATGTACACCTTTCATACAAATTCAGCCATACTTCAGGTACACGTGTTTCAGGAAAAACATCAGGAACATCAGGAATGACATTTTACCTCTATTCCTAAGAGGGTTAAACATCTTCTCCTTTTCTTTCTTTCTCTCTCTCTCTCACACACACACACACACACCCCAGCTCATTCAGTCTCAGATATTTCTAAATATAGCCACCACTTGGTTCCTCACTTCACAATATAGCACATGAATGCACTGAGTCAACACTAAATGACAGGCTGTTTTTCTAGGCTGTAAAGAGGCTGCTCTTCTACTTGTTCTTGCCCTAAAACTCCAGGGATCCCAACCAGGGCTATATTTAGTCTGTGCACGAGTATAAAATGGACCAGGTCTACTACATTCATCTGAGGGAGGGCTTTTCTATTCATTTCCCCTGTCACACTATTTTAGTTGCAACTCATTATAACTTACAGCCAACGAAACGGACAGATGGATGGATGGGTGGATGGATGAATGGATGGATAGGTGAATGGATGGATGGATTGTTGGATGGATGGGTAGGTGGATGCTAAAGTGTATGAGGTGTATAATTCTGTTGATAGCTGAGTGTGAAACCAAAACTTTGTGTTTAAACATCACAATCCCAACATACTTCAGTTTTCTGGTATCTTTAGAAATACAACAGATTAATAGAAACCTCTGACTCAAATTCTAAGCCATCTTCCATCCATTGCATCATATTGATAGTGTGGTTGATTTCTAAACAGCTGTATAGATTTTAATGTGCTGTGTAAATACGATGAATATTAGATTAAATGACAACCCTGATATGCTACTGAAGTCTGACAGTTGGCAGGTTGGTGAAGTGTGTTGTAATCTGTGTAAGACCCACTGGCTGACGGACTGAGTCACACTGCTTGTCCTTGTACACAACATGCTCTGAGGAGGGTTAGATGGCAAAAGCCACGCAGCTTTACGAAAATTGTGCTCAGTGAAGCAGAAACATTAAAGCTTTTTCCCCCTCAGTCCAGAAGGTTCCACTTTTGGTTGTAATTCCTTCCAAAGACAACGTTCACTGAATGTGTGTGATGGCCCTCAGATTTTTCAAACCTCTCGTGTGGTTCAGGATTAGACCTCATAATCTGTGAGTGGAAAGGCAGCAGGATAAGGGAGGTGTTTTCTTAAATTGGACAGGATTTTTGGGACCTTTTGCACCTTATTTGAGTGGAACCATGTAGTTGAACCATGCATGCTTAGGGGACACTGGATATGGATGAAGGTAGAACAGCATTTGAGGGACTTTGGAACCATGTCTAAAAGGTACTATATTTGAGATGAACCAGGTTTAGGCAGGACTTTGTTTCACCTTAAACAATGTTTAGACAGAGCCATGCCAGGTCTTTGGGATTGTAAAAAGCAGAAGCCAGTAAGCATGGTCCAGTGTCTCAGTCTAGCTGAAAAGGCAGAGCTTTGAAGGGTCTGATGAAAAATGCATTCTCATCTCTAATTTTCTCAGACCAACATAAACAGTTTGTACGTACACATGTCCTTGTTAGTCCACCAATAGCCATCCCAGATTGCATCAAAACTGTTGTGAAGATTGTTGACCACAAGTTATGATAATGTGCTGAATGTGTGCATGTGTGTGTGTGTGTGTGCATGAGTGAGTGAGTGCTTGTGGTCTGCATACATGAATGCACACATGCATGTGTGTGTGTGTGTGTGTGTGTGTGCATGAGTGAGTGAGTGCTTGCGGTCTGCATACATGAATGCAAAGAATAATAAAGTCATAACCACATGCATGTGGGTGTGTGTGCCCAAAGGAATAGATGGTAAGAATAAAAGACAGACTTTGACAGTAGTGAGTCACGGAGATGCTATGCATGTGTGTATGTGTGTGTGTGTGTGTGTGTGTGTGTGTGTGTGTGTGAATACCTCATCCTCTCAATACCGGAAGCCTCCTTAGTTCTCTTTATGGGCTTGGTCGAGTGCTGCAAAAGAAGTGGCCTTGGGCTGTGGCCGAGTGTCATCTCGGCTCGTTCTCTTTAGCACTAGAGAGGCGTTTCCGGGTCTGGTTAATGAGAGGGATGGAGGGATGAAGAAATGGAGGGATGTCGTTGGAGTTGGCCCTGCCGCTGTCTGTACCCAGCCTAGATGTCCGTCTTACGTAGCCTCGACTATTTTAACTCTTCTCATTATCTTTAACTGAGACCTTCCTCTCTCTCTCTTTCTCTCTCTATCCTCTCCTCCTCTTCCTTCTCCTCTCACTCTCTTCCCTGGGTTTTGTGTCTGTCTCTGTCTGTCTCATACATGCACTTTAATCCACACACACACACACACACACACACACACACACACACACACACACACACACACACTTTATCGATCTGTCCAAGAGATTTGTTCTCTCCCCCTCAATCTTAGCATTCTCAACTTACTTTTACTCCCCCTCCCTCTATCCCTCTTGGCTTATCTTTCTTTTTCTAACTTTCTGTCATTTTAGAGCTTCAGCTCTTCTTTCTTTTTTTCTTTCTTTAATCCTCATATCCAACTCCTTCTATCCAGTATCCAGCCATCCATTCTCCTTTCTTTCTTTCTGTCTTTCCAATTTCTCCCTCAATTCAATATCCATCAATCCATTTTCTCTTTCTTTTTGTTCCTTTTTTTTCTTTACTTTTCTCTCTCTATCTAGTTTCGGCCCAAAGCAGCAGCATCAGCTCTCTTGAGCTCTGGGCTTCTCCCCTCTGCCAGTGCTCTCATTTCTCTTTAAGTGCACTCAGGGGATGTTTCAACACCCAGGAGGTCAATAAACAAAGGCTTTGAACTATGTGTTTCCAGTGAAAATACCTTGCTTCACACCAAGGCTGTGAGTGTGAGGTGAATCCCTTTTCACAATGAGTGATAAATGACCCTGGATGTCTCCTGTTAGCCTATCGCCTATCCCCTAACAGCAACATGAACAGTAACAGCACATAAACAATTGTTAGAACAGGTAGCATGGGTGCTATCTAAAGAGATTACCTGTGAGATCGCCAAAATTATGCATTTCTAATGCCTTTCTAATAATTGGATCTCTAAATGAGGTCCAGGGATGTGGTGTTGGAAGAATAAGCTTTAAATCACTCCAGTTACTGATTGAATAAGGCAAAGAGTAGCTCTGATACAGTGTAGTATGTTGGCAAATTAGAGTAATTCTTCCACTGTCTTGACTTTGAGCGTGAAGTAAGATATGGAGAAGAATCTCAACCATGAATACAAAGCCACACACTGAGTGCTTTTCAAGACAAGCTGGAAAACATGCTTAATGTACTTGCTCAATTATGCACATATACAAACATCACACACACACACACACACACACACACACACACACTGGGGAAGAGATGTACTCACCATTGTACTGGAAGGGTGATTTACACATGCACACACACACCACACGACACCACACACACACACACACTCACACACACATATACACACAAACTAGGGATGAGATGTACTCACCACACATTGTACCGGGGGGTGGCCAATGGTTCCGTGCTCCCTCTTCTCTTACTCCGGTATCGTTTCCATAGCTCCAGTGCCCGGGCCAACCCCCTCCCAGCCCCCTCCCTGAAGCTCCGGCACCGGCCTCCCGTGTTGGCCAGCTCTCCCTCTCTTCAGTGGGCAGCACTGGGGGGAGGGGGGGTCCCTCACTGTACCGAGCCCTCTGCCCCCCTGAGACTGGCCTTCAAACCTAGTCCTGTACTAGTGTCCTCAGTTATTTCACTGAAACACTGATCTTACATAAGTCTAATATAGTGCAGATTTTCTCTCTCTCTCTCTCTCTGTGTGTTTCTCTTTCTCTCTGTTGTTAACTTGCGCTCACTCAAAGCTGATCTTAGTGTCTGATCCTGGACCTTCTGTGTGAACCACTGCTGTTTTGCTGTCAGTTGCTCGGAGTTACTCTGTGTTATCGCACCCTCTTGAGACTGGTCCCAAAATCCCCAAATCAGCCTTATCTCAGTGTTACAGAAGAGTCAACTCATCTTCAAGCTGACACAGGAACAGTTTCACTGGTCTTTTCTCAGTTCCAATATCACCACAGCTCCAATCCCAAGCCTAATTCTGGTCTGGGAGTTTTACAAGTGTGCAAAAAATGACTTCTCCTAAAACCTTCTGCTTGCCAGAGTATCCTGTGTTTGTACTAAAATATGCAGTCCTGTGTACTGAAACAGATTCTTTAGTCACACAGATTTGTGATGGCTGTAGACAAATTGTGTTGTGGTCCTGTGGCCAGGTTTGGTAGTTATCGCACGGCCAGGATGTCAGGATGGTCTCAGCGCTCCCTACAAGCCCACTACCCATCAATATTTCAGGGCCGCTCCTCCCCGACAGACAGCAAAAGATTCCTGCTGGCCTTGTTGGGAACCTGCCATTTCTTTCTCCCACACTTAATTGGTTATTCTCTCTCTCTCTTTTATCACGGTATCCTTGTCTTCTTATCAGCATGTGTCTCTTTCACAGTTTTTTTCCCCCTTGGGCTCTCAAAGAAAGGAGGAGAGAAAAGAAAAGAAACAAACAGAAGTAAAAGATGGGGATCCTCTACTTCTCTGGACAAGCAAGCAGAGACCACTTCTCAGTTGATCCAAGGGGATATCAGGGCTAACTGGACACCCGCTCAGTAATTCCGAGGAAATACCAGGACACTTGCTCAGTAGATCTGAAGGAGTACCAGTGCTGAACCCTGTTCAGTAGATCCAGGGGAATAGGATGTCCGATCTCTGCTCAGTACATCCGAGGGAATTCCAGGGCTGACCAGACCCGTGATCTAATCACTCACTGGAGTCCTCCACTAGAGGATTAGATGGGGAAAGGGAGGCACATCAGCACAGTCCACAACATAAAGACACGCACGCACGCACACACTCACACACACGTACACACACACACACATACGACTTAGATGTTTATTTCCCTCATTCCCACCACCAGCTAAGTCATTGAGGGGTAAATTGCTCCTCCTCCCTGGCTCACCTGTGTGATGTGAGTGGCACTCCTCCTCCTCCTCCTCCACCTGTCCTGGTGTTCAACTGTAGCCCAGGTGTGTTGTTCTTCCGTGCCCTGTCCACACGTCTAAGAGCCATGCTTGCTAGTCCGTCACACACACGTTCCTCTCAGCCTCTACCACTGTCTACATCTCTGCACACTGCTCAACAGCTCCGTCTTTCTTTCTCTCTCTCTAGTTCTCTCTCCTTTGTGACAGTCTCTCTCCATCTCTCCATTCCTCCCTCCCTCCCTCCCTCATTTCTCTCTCTCTTCATTCTCCATCATTCTCTCCCTCCCTCTCTTTCTCTCGCTCCATATTTCAATCCCCCCCTCCCACCCTGTGTAGAAGCTCCGAGAACAGCCGACATTCAGTCACCGCTTCGACTCTCAGAGACACCCACGCACGTACACACACACACACACACACACAGACAGATGTGTGCACACACATATACAGATGTACACACATGCACAAAAACAGAGGAGAAATAGAGAGACAGAGATAGAGAGTGAGAGAGAGAGGTTATTATTCACAATCTTTCTTCATGAATTTGTCATGTTGCAGTCAGACACATACAGCAAGCACACTCACCAAGTCAACCCATTTACAATAACAATGGAACAATGGATGTAGTGACAATAGAATATTTCTTGCTTACAGTACAAATCAATTTGTTAGGATGTGCGCACACACACACACACACACACACACATACACACACATACACAGTGGCGTGCATGTACTGGCGGAGAGTTGCCCAGCAGTCAGTCCGGCTGGTGATACCCTCCTCCGGTGGTACCAGCGGCTGAGCCCATGCCAGCCAGGCGGGCGGCCTGCTCCTTATGCACCCTCTCTTCCTCACCCCATCCCCCTCCACTCCACTATCCTCCAGGCCAGGCAGGCTGGGCAGACTGCCCCACTGATGCCAGGGGCCAAGGGCAGCACACAGATCAACAGATGGAGAGACAGAAGCACTCTCCCTCTTCTTTTTTTCCTTTTTTCCTCTTCTCCTCTGTTCTTTCCTGTTATTCTTCCTCTGATCTCCTCTCCTTCACTCTTCTTTACTTCTCTCTCTCCTTTCTGTGCAATCTTTTTTCTCCTCCATTCTCTTCTCCTTTACATTCTTTCTTCCCCTTTATACTCCTCTCTTCTCTTCTATCCATCACTCTTTATCCTTCCTGGTTTGTTGCACACACACACACACACACACACACACACACACAGAGCTAAACCAGATCTGGGCCAGATCTATCCCATAATAAGCCCCTCCCTCCGTGGCAACCTTGTGGAAGTAAGTACCACACAATGGCCCCAGCCTGAGACTGACTGGGAAAGGAGGGCAGTCATCGCAAGCGGCACTGAACCTGCTTCCAGCCTGGGAGGGCTCTGCTGTTGCTGCTGCTGCACACACACACACACACACACACACACACACACACACACTCTTCACTCTCACGCACACATATAGAGACTCTTTTTCTGTCTCTCTCTCACTCTCTGTATCTCACCACAAGCCCACTTTCCTACACACACACACATACAAACACCACCACCACCAGCAGCACCTCAGTGTGAATCTGGGATGTTACTCTGACACAAGGATAAGTGTGTGATATTGCCTTCGTCACAGAGACAAGTGTGTGTTATTGCACTGACACAGGACAAGTGTGTGTTGTTGCCCCAACTCAGGGGCAAGTGTGAGGGCATGAAAACAGATGAGAGGCAGATGAGACAGGGGCCATTAGGTTTTAAATGTTTGGGGGAGAGGTGGGTTGGGAATGAGGAGTTGCCTTGGGAACACTTTAGCCGGGCAATTTCCTTAGTTACCATCCCTGGAGGGCAGTTCCTCTACTCGCTGAGGTTTTAGGTCTCAATGCAAGACACACACAAATACTAACACACACACACACACACACATGCATACACACTGACATTCTCTCTCTCTGTCTGTCTTTCTCTCTCTCCTCTCTCTCTCTTTCTCTCTCTCCCCCCAACACACACACACACACACTCTGACAACACTCCTCCTCTCTCTCTCTCTCACACACACACAGACATATACAGACTCACACACACCAGTGATAAATGGGTATATAAACAAGGAGACACATGCACACAAGGGAGAAAGAAAGGGAAAGAACGATAGAATCATAAATGCTGAGTTGGAGGGATAAGTAGAGAGCAAAATAAAGAATGAGACAGAAAAGCAGAGGGAGGGAGGGAGGGAGACAAAGACAGAATGAGGGAAATAGAGAGAGGAGAGATTGAAAAAGATATCATGTGGGCTAGATTGACAGAAAATAGAAAGAGAGACTGACATATGAGAGGGAGAGAGAGAGTGAGAGAGAGATGTCCCAACTCCTTCCAACAGGCTTGGACTTAAAGAAAATCAAGCCCATGCTGGTTGCTGGGCAACTGCCTCCAGGGAGACATTTCCCGCATCACCACCAGGAGTTTATGAGACAGAACTCAAATCAGAGACTCTGTGTGTGTGCACGTGTGTGTGGGCAAGAGTGCAAGAGAGACCACATCTTTGCATAAGAAACTCAGAGAGTGTGTGTGCATATGTATGTTTGTGAGAGATAAGGACAGAGAGAGAGAGAGAGAGAGAGAGAGAGAGAGCCTGCACCACTCGACCTTCATCTGGATAAATAGAATAAAAGGGTCTACTTTGAAGCCATACAAAACTGGAGGTAAGTAGGGAGAGAGCTAAAGAGAATGAGAGAGAGGGGGAGGAGCTATTACTGCCATTACAACAAAAATGAAATATAATATTCACAGTCCACCTATCCAGGAGTCTTCCAAGCTACCCCAACTGCTCTGGGAGCTCTACAACTAGCTTCAGCTGATAATTCACAAAAAAATGATTATGAACTCTGCTTGAAGTGAATGTAATGAAGGATGAAGGTTGGACACAGACTGACAAATCCATTGTTAGCTGTAATTTGGCTGCACACAGCTGGTCGTCCCTGTGAGTGAGTGGGTAAACTCCAAGTTCCAGTATGCCGTTATTAGCTCTTCATGACTAGTCCAAACATTTATGAAGATTATATTTGCATTGGAGAAAAAAAACATTTGTGAAACCTGCCTGAGGCCTACTTGAGTATAGCATAAGGCAACAGCTTCTTTTGACTTGATAGTATCCCAAGTTAAAGGAGGAATCCAGCATTGAACTAACAGCTAACTGAATGGGACACAAGAAAATGAAACTGAAACCCAACGTTTCCTTGCCCTTATTAGTTAGCATTAACTATTTCATCATTAAAGGAAAAAATTGCAGTCAATTAGTCCCAAATAGTCCATATCCCAGTTCTTTGAGGTTGCTGTTAGTCTCAGTATCAGTTCCTGTGGGTCAGTTTGAAACTGAAGGCACCCTTTTGTCGAGCTGTCAAGGTGGACAGGTCTCCCATAAGATATAGCTTTCAAGCAAAGGCATCTTCCAAGAGGAGTGTCTGTTTCTGAAAAGTCTTTTGATACAACGTTTATAGTACGTGTCTGTGAGGTTTTGGTCCCAGAGTGCCAAACCATGTTTCTGTCACTCTATTGCCTTGGTGACAACAAACACAGAAGGGTTATACGCCGGTTTGCCTGTCCTGACTCTCCCTGTAATGTGATCACACCACACACACACAAACACACACACACACACACACACACACACACACACACACACACACTGTTCTTCCACAGGTCTGCCTGTTTTCATACATAGCTTTCCATGGTCCTTCCCCTTTCTTTCTTTCCTCACCCACTCACTCTCCCTTTTCTCTGTCCATTTTCTTCTCTTTCTACCACTGCCACCTCTCGCTCCCTCTCTATCCAACTCTTCCTTCATCCATATCTCTCTCCTGCTCTCTATCTCTCTCTCTCCCTCTCTGCTGCTCTATTCCATAAGTGTACATTCTGCATCATCTCTACCACTCTCTTGCCCTGCAGCTTTCTCACACCCTCCATCTCTTTCTCTACATATTTTTTTTCTCTCTCTCTCTCTCTCTTTCCCTCAGTCCCTCCCTCCCTCCACACATTTCTCTCCTGCTCTCTCAAATCCATTCAACTCAAAAGGGCTTTTTGACATGGCTGTTTCAAAGATGCCCAGCTGAAGCAAACACTCGGACAACATTCGAATTCCTTTGCAGAAGTGTTTTCTTCTGTCTGCCTCTCTGTCTTCCCATTCTTCTTTTTTCTGTTGCTTTCTCTCTTTCTTCCTTTCTGTCTACCATGACCTCTCCCTCTATTTCTCTCCTCCCATCTTTCTTTTTCCCCTACTCCAACTCTCTCTCTCCCTCTTTCCCTCCATCTCTCTGCTGGGAGGAAAGGGCAGAGATGGAGGAGGCAGTGTTGGTGGGAGTAGGAGCAGGAGTGGGAGTGCAGCTGATAAAATATTGACAGAGTCAGCAGAGTGACTGTGAGTGTGACACAGACAGAGAGGGAGGAGGAAGAGGAGAGGAAGAGGACAGAAATGAGGAGAGAGGAGGCAGAGGAGGAGAGAGGAGGCAAAGAGCAAGGGGTGGAAGTTGTGAGAGAGAATCAGAGAAGAAAACAGATCTGAGGAAGCTCCCTTTTCTCAAATTTCTCTTTTTAACTCTCTCTCTCTCTCCTTTTCTCTTTTTCACTCTCTGTCTCTCTTTTTCACAGGAAGGATATGTGGTAAAGATTTGTGGTTGAAATAGATTTTTATGTATATATATTTATATGTATATATAATTTATTATTTATTTATTTGTTTGTTTATTTATTTATTTATTATTTTGTTTGCAGTGCCTGTCTAATGTTTTATAGTTTGCTGTAATAACCAGAATATAACTCATTGGTTCATCCTCCACAAATTAATTTAAACCTCTTTTCCTTTGTCTGCAATGAAATGGAATATTTGTGAAGATCATCAGGAAAATTCAATTCTATTCAACTCAATAAAAGAATAGTGGAAAAACAGAAATACAGAAATCATTAGAACATAATTACAGACACTTTTGCATGTTTGTGTATATTATATGAGTATACATATGAGTATATTATATATATATATATGAGTATATTTTCCTCTCATGTTCTTGTCTGTTTGCATTTGTAGTATACACAGAAGTTTACTGTCACACAAAGAAGCATACTTCTCTTGAACATGCTGTATGGACCAGATATCTTCACTTTTTACTTCAGGCTGGATTTTACGTAAGATGTGCACACTCTGTCCCTGTCCCTGTCTCTCTCTCACACGCACACACACACACACACACACACACACACACAGAGACACACACACACACACACACACACACACACTGTGCCCACACTATTTGCCTTTAGAAGTCATGCATTTTACAACCCTCCCTCTTGTGTTCCAGGCTCTCTCTAGCAACTCATCTTCTAAGCACAGAAAGAGATCACACACTTCTTACACACCCACACACACAATGGAAAGAAGCATAGCTGAGTGAAAACTTGTAGAGGAAGAGTGAATGAAAAATGTATACAGCTGTGTGTGTGTGTGTGTGTGTGTATGATGTCAAGCACTCATTAATTTGTGTGTGAATCAGGGTTGATCTCTGTACACTTGGACAGAAGCTGTCAGGCACTGATCAGTGAAAGATTCACACATGAATCTGCTATGCGAATTCACTGCATTCCTTTTCGCTCTGAATGGATTGTGTAGTATACTGTATACAGTCCCCCTCACACATAAAAAGCCATGATGCTTGATGTGCTCCAGAGCTCTGGTTCAGAGGTTGATCAACTAAATTCACATTATTAGGCCAGTACCTGTTTTCCATGTGCCCTCTGAAAATGTGTCTAAAATGATAATGTGCCATCTAGTGGTCTCGACATGAAGCGTCCATTCTCCCCTGTAATCCAGTGGAAAAGTTTAAATTTTTTTAAATGTACTTGAGGTATAACATACAAAACCAAACAAACAAAAACAATGGAAAGAGCCTCAGAAGCAAGGCAGATCTCACAAAGTAATATCTGGCTGCAGCCACAGATGTTGTAGGGCTGAATGACGAGACCTGGCAGATTATTCCTAATCACCCAAAGCCCAATTGATGTGATTCTGGTCTGGTTGAATCCAATCGAGGTACTTTAGTCCAGTCAGACAATATAATTTTAAGCAAATGAGGTTGAATGGCTCTTCATCAAAGGCCTGTGACCCGTTTGAAAAGTTTAGTGGGGAATTGTGTCCAAGAGTACTGGTTAAAAATAATGCTCTAGCACTCTCTAGTGTTTCATGACGGAATTGCACCCAATGTCCTGTTGTGTCCTATTGTCACCTGTTTCCATCTTGAGCTCATTCTAGTGCAGATGTGTTTTCCCCCTAAAGCTCTGTTAAAATAAACACACACACACACACACACACACACACACAAAATGGACATACAGAATGTGAGCCCACTAGACGTGAAGGGCAATTAAAAATACACTTGGACAGACTGCAGTAATCATGTCATCCTCCTGGTCTGTATACCCCACCATCTGGGAGAGAGCCATCAGTGTCATGCTTTACTGAATACAGCCACAGACAGCTCTCTCCCTCTCCTCCCCTAGACAGGCAGGGAGACGAACTGAGTGTGTGTGTGTATGTGTGTGTGCATGTTTGTGTGTGTGTGTGTGTGTGTGTGTGTGTGTGTGTGTGTGTGTGTGTGTGTGTGTGTGTGTGTGTTTGTGTGTGTGTGTGTGTGTGTGCATGTGAGAAAGAAGAAAGCAAAGTTAGGATAGAGAGATAAAGAGGAGAGGAATGTAGATAAATGTAATATAATGTAGTAGATAGGCTGCAGTTATATAATGCCAATCACACTCATTTGATTACAGTAGAGATTACTGTAAAGTAAACCACCCTACAGTAAATGCAAACAAATACATAGAGATAGATAGATATAGACCAGGTGTCCTCTATTTATGTAACAGTTTCTCAGTCTCAGGGCTAGATAGCTCCTCATGACACTTGGTCTCAGGTGATGGGAGTGGTCAGCAGGGATCAAGTTTAGCACCTGGTCACATAGTGTGGGGGTGACTACCTGATGCAAACAGGCGAAGGATATAATCAGGCCATATCTGACTATTATCAGATCACCACAGACCTGTGACTGGGAGTGGATTCTGTGGGAAGCTGAGAAAATTACAGTTTTTCTTGATTGCTAATAAGCACTTAATGAAGCTGGGATCCACTTGATCTTCATCCTCAATTTCTTAGCACAGAAAAAAACAGCACTTGCAATTGTGTTAACCTGTTTTCATTCGTTACACACATTGCCACATAGTTTTTCCAAAATAGTTAACAGAGCTTTCATAGAAAGTTCCCAAACTCCATTGAATTTCTAGCTTGAACAACTGGAAAGAATCTATTCACAGCCAGAATTTCTAATGTGTCTGTGTTAATGTACTCTTTCACAATTTTTCAATCCACAATCATAGTTCATGCATTTAATATACTGCCTTTGCTGTTTGCTATTTGCAAGGGTGGGTCAAAGAGGTTAACAGAATATAGAGTAATTGTGAAAGTATCCGTGTTTTGATGAAAAAGAAAGGTTTATGAAAATTGGAAAGTTACTTCAGTATATGAAGTATACTGTTGCCTAGGTGGTTTCAATAACACTCAATGACAGTTACTGTAAGATTAGAAGGAAAGAATAAAGTTTATGTTGTAATATTATGGTTCTTTTTCACACATTCAATAACCAGGTAAATGGCATTGACATAGCAAAGGGCAGAATCTGTTTATTTTGGCCTGACCTAAAGTTTTGCATATTGACCTGACCACTGACTGTGTTGTTTGAAGGAAACATTTGCTTTTGCTGCATGTTTTAAATGTTTGTCACTGCTAAAGCCTTTTGCAAACAAAATCCTGAGTGCTCCTGTTTAGGCTTGTGTGTGTGTGTGTGTGTGGCATATGACAGCCTGGTATAAGTTTCATAGGTAATACTGTAATGTTAGATACCTGAAAGGTGAGTGTTGGTGTATGCATGATATTATGTGTGTGTGTGTGTGTGTGTGTGTGTGTGTGTGTGTGTGTGTGTGTGTGTGTGTGTGCTTTCATGCATGTGTGTGAGCAGAGAAAGAGAGTGACAGTCCAAGGATGCAAATCAGGCATGACGAGTTAGTTTTAATGTCATGCCATGTTAGTTGCATGTGTGTTTGTGTTTGTGTGTGTGTGTGTGTGTCTGTGTGAACGAGAGAGGTCGTGGGAATGAGGTGTGATGTGAGCTAGTTGCATGCTGTGTGTGAGTATGAGTGAAAAGAGCAGGAGTCATGTGAGAGCATGTAAATATGTGATTGTCTGCATTGAGAGCAAGTGCAGTCCATATGTGAATGACTTTCTATAGGAGAGATTCATGTGAATGTATAAGCCTCACACAGCTGTGACCCCAGGGGAAATGTCCTCTCTGCACTTTACCCATCCATTGTTACACACACACACACACACACACACACACACTGTGTTCTGTGAGTACTAAATAGGAGTTTTTGTTCAAGGGCCATAAACAGGGACATAGGAGTGTGACATAAAGAGACATGTCAGTGACAAGTTGTTTCCTTTGACCAGCAAGCCACAGCTGCCTACATATTCACATGCTGTGCCCACAAACGTGTGTGTGTGGGTGTGGGTGTGTGAACAGAACTGAACTGAACTGAATTGAACTGTTTAGTGTAGCTTCAGGATCCGATCAGTCCAAATGATGTGTTACAGTAGCTGGGATGTTTTTTAGGCTGAGCCCTGCACTTCATACACTGATCGCAGAGATGTCAACGTCAAGACGTCAAAATAAAAGTGTGTCATAGAGAAGCACAGACATGTGCGATCCTCTTGTCTTTAGCGCAAAAAGTCAATCTCAGACTTAGCTGAAACTCTTTGCACGCAATGATGAACTTTTTTTTCCGCAAGTTTCTGTCTAAATTTTTAAAAGAGCTTGTTTGAGTTTTATGCCATCTGCCCCATAATTAAGACTTTTCAGACCTAAAGTGGCTTCCACAACATCATAATCTGTGTAAGAAATAACACAAAACAGACAAAAACACAACTCATCACCATGATAGAGACACACCAGCATCATAACACACTAAGAGTGGCTACTGTGACACCACAATGAGTGCCTCATGACCCCTCTCCGTCATGAACTCTTTATAAAAATGGCTCCAACCAGAACTAATTATGGTTCTTTTGTTTGCTGTACTCAGGCGGTGACTGAGAACAGACATGATGAACTCCAGACCTTCTTCCTCAGAATGTGTGTGTGTGTGTGTGTGTGTGTGTGTGACTTTGGTGTGGAGACTCACAGCCTTGACAGTAAAAAGAAAAGAAAAGAAACAAACAAGTTAAACCAGGAAAAAGTGAATTGCGCTTCTTTGGTTTTTGCTCTGAAGGTACCCTGGCCTACTGGAAACTGTGTATGTGTGTGTGTGTGTGGGTGTGTTGGATGATATGACAATATCATAGCTTTGTGTGTGTGTTGTGTTTGTGTGTGTGTATTGGATGGATGATATGACAGCTACTGTCTGAGTGTGTGTGTGTGTTTGCAGTGGTTTTGCCAAGTTAAGCTACTGTATGTGTGTGTGTGTGTGTGTATGTGTGTGTGTGTGTGTGTGTGTGCATGCGTGTATTGGACGATGACAACCACACTCAGATACTCTCCGTGTGTGCGTGTGTGTGTGTGCATGCGTGCATGCATATGTGCGCGCGCATGTGTGTGTGTGTGTGTGTGTGTGTGTGTGTGTGTCTCTGTGTGTTGGTTGGAGACATTACCACACCAATTACAGTACCCATCCTGTTTGCATCAAGCTGCTAAATTAGGCAGGGAAGCAGGAAGTTAGAGAGGCAGGCAGCAAAAGTCTTACTAAGTGTTCACATAACATCTTCTCTAAAGCACAAACACACACACATACAATACACACACATACACACACACAAACACACACACAGCCTTTGTGAAACTCATTCGTCATGAACACTCCCTCTCCTCTCCACCAGCCCAGACCACAGGCTTCTACTTGGATGTGCTCAGTGATCTGTGGCATCTTATTTTAAGAAACACACACACACACACACACACACAATGGGGGAAAGAAGAACTGGGAGTGAGAGAGGAGACGAAAGCATCATGTGACTGGCAAACAAGCGTGGGGAAGAGAGAGGAGTAGTGAAAGTGTGTTGTTTGACACAGGGACGTGCAGAGGAGGTTTTTAAGTGTCCCTATCAGCAGCTGCGTGTTGCAGACTTATCCATTATGCATCTGATTCTCTGCTCTATGGCAGAGAGACAAGGAGGGGAGGAGAGAAAGAGAGGGGAGAGGTCTGATGTTGACTTTCACAGATGCACAATTGCTCTCACTGAGTCTGAATTTGTGTGTGTGTGTTTGTGTGTTTCACTATATAACAGTATAATAACAGTTCTGAGTTCAGGGTTTGAGAGGTGTGGTGTGTGTCATCCTGTGTGTGTTTATGTGTTTCCATGAGTTTGTATGTGTGTGTGTGTGTGTGTGTGTGTGTGTGTGTGTGTGTTCAATCATTCCGTATGTGTATGTGTGTGTGTGTGCCATTATCCCTCTGATTCAGAGTTCTGAGTTCTGGAGCTTGTTTCTCCAATGAAAGTTTTCCCTCTCGCCCAATTTGTAACATTCTCTGTGGGTCTGTTTAATACAGCGCTTCTCTTCCTCTCTCTCTCTTTCTCCTTCCATCTCTCTCTCTCTCTCTCTGTGTGTGTGTGTGTGTGTGTGTGTGTGTGTGTGTGTCTGTGTTTGTGTGTGTGTGTTTGTACTCATGCATGGTCGTGCCAACATGTGTTCATGCCAGCTGACTGGCATGAAAGGTGCAGATGAGGTTGATCATGTGGAAAACTGTGTTACCAAGACACACACACACACACACACACACACACAAACTTACACACACACATCTCTCTCTCTCTGTCTCTTTCTCACTAATAAGCACAACAACCTCACTGTTTCTCTCATTTATTACTTGCATGGTGCTCTGATTATTGTAAATGGTTCACACACACAGCAAAAGTATGCTGTGGCAATTGAGAACCAGCACTTGATGCAAACTCAGATACACCCCCCCCCCCCCACACACACACACACACACATTAAATAATTCTGTGGCAAGTGAGAAACAGCACTGGATGCAAATTCACTCATAGTCACTTTTGGTCACTCACACACACTGTTACATGCAATTTCAAGTCTGTCTGTCTGTTAGAGTAATTTGAATTAATTTTAATGTACTTTAGTTCAATGTTCCCAGTGCTCCCATAGATCAGAGATGAGCCATTAAGACATTAAAGTCAATGTCTATGTTTCTGTTCATCTGATTAAACTTAAAGGAACAGGAGGCTATGCGATGAAGTTAGTCCTCCCGGTCCCAGTAACATGACCTGACATATCACAGGGTCCATTCAACGGCTCACCAGACACACACACTCACACACACACACACACACACACACATACACACACACACACACAGTGAGATGTCTCATCCTGAAAACGGCTCATCCTGAATATGGCACACCAGACACACAAAGACACACAGACATACAAACACACACACATGCACGCATGCACACTCATAGACTGAGAAGAGGTTCAGTGGGGGTAGACACATAATTCAGTAAGCCATTCAGAACATCTGAGCGCACGTTTTTCCATTCAGCTTCACTGTGTTTTAAACTCTACAACCTCCACTACACCACACACACACTTTTTCTCTTCAGCTGCACTGGTGAGACCTGACTAAATGCCCATGGGCAGTGCTTTAATTGATGCTCATGACATAACTGCCTTATAAAACCACCCATTCTAGTCAGCCCAGTGGCCCAGAGATGGAGAAAGAGAGGGAGAGAGAGAGAGAGAGGAAGAGAAAGAATGGGGGGGTGAATAAGAGTGTAGAGAGGGAAAGAGTGATGAAGATGGTTATGGGAGAGATGGAGAGAGAACAAAGACAGAGCAAGCTAGAGAGAGAGAGAGAGAGAGAGAGAGGGAAAGAGAGAGAGAGATAGAAAGAGAGTTGGGAGCAGGTGAAAAGACTGGAGAAAACATCTCACATTCCTTTACCACACAGAGACACTTCAGCAGGTTTGTTTTTTTTTTCATTGCCAGAAGCACAAAAGCTACTTAAAAAGTAATGTCTTCTTCCCACAGATACTCTACACACACACACACACACACACACACACAGACACACACACGTGAATTGAGTGTTTGAGATATTTAGAGTGACCTTGGCACACTGATGAAGAATGGGCAGCATCCCAAAAGCTTTGCTTTAATACTTTAAGCACATAATCCTCATCATCATGATCAATGATCATCAAGCGCTAAAAACTTACACCGCCTCACGACAGCTTATCAAGGTTTTATGCAATGTGTCACTTTAAAGTTGCACAATGGGGGAGTAATGACAAAATTGGATGAAGCACATCCAGTGTTATAAACTGTGGTGATTCCATTATCTGCCTCCCTTTTGTGTTAGTGGCATCATCATCCTCACACACACACATACACACACACACACACACTCTAAAAATAACCACAGTTTGTCCACACAATATCCATATGGCTCAGAACATCTGAATACATCCGCCATATAGGATGGTACACACACACACATGCAAACCATCCACTTCTTTGAATGGGCTTATCGTTGGGGGGTGAAGACACCTTTAGGACATGTCAGGTAGTCCTGCCATCATGTTGGGTGAAGTATGGGTATTTTGCAAACACACACACAGACAACACACACAGACACACACACACAAACAATTAGTAATTTAGATTGAACAAGAAAAACTGAGGGTTGCTGTTGATGGTGATGTGGTTTGGCTGTGTGTCTGAGCTCAGAGGTAGAGCTCGTGCCAACAGACTGGAAGGCTTTCATGTGACTGGTGAAGCAATCATGACATAACTCACCACTGGCGGAGTGTGGGTATGAGTGAAGGACATAATAGTTGTAGAGGGCAGAAGTGTGATGTCATAGACCATAGATGTTGGGGACGGGTGGGGATCATGATGGTGAGAGTGGGTGGAAGTGTGATGTCATAATTGACTGCCGTGGTGAAAGCTGCCGGGAGGGATACAGGATGTTCCTCAGAGCATCACGCTTTTCTCAATCCTCCTTTTATTACTCTATCTCCTTCACTCTTTCCCTCTATTCCTCATTCTTTGTTTTTCCTCCTCCTCTCACCACCCACCTGTCTGTTTATATCTTCCCCTCTTCTCTCTGTCTCTCAGTCTCCTTTATCTAGTCCTGTCACTGATCATCCACCCATCTGCCTACTTCTTCCTGTTCCTCTCGTCTTCCTCACTGTCTTTCCAGCTTTTTCTCTCTCTCCCTCCACATCCACATTGTGAAGTTCTTTAACTCTCTGTCATTCATTGATCCCTTATAACAGCACACCCTTCTTCAACCTCAGTCGTCATCCCTTACTTGTTCTCTGATGTTGAAAGAGAATGTATCCAACTCTGATTTGTCAAAAAGTAAGCTCAAGTGCAATTTTACAAGCCCAGTTTTGGCAGGGGTTTGAAATCTTCAATTTTGGCTACATGGTGCCCTCTTTAGTAAACACAGGTGAACTATAGTTGATTTCCCTACTGGGGGGAAATTGTTAAAATTTACCCAATTTAATAGCTACTTATAAATCAAGATTTACATATGAAGGAGGACACAACCATATTTCAAGTTCATGACAGCTCTATGCACAGCCACACCACCTTCAACATAGCCAATGTAATAATGATTTTCCATTCTATGTCCCCTTTTAGCAATAGCTTCAATTAAGGCGTACAGGCTTTCTATTCCTGGCAGCTACTGCATCATATACGTGACAGAGGGACATATCCAAACACACAGGCTGAAAGTCCAGTTATGTGCTTCTGTGGCAAAGCATGCTACCTCTTCACTGCAATCAAAAGCTTCCTGCTCTGACGTCATAGAGAAGTGGCACAGAGAGAGAGAGAGAGACAGACAGAGAGAGAGTGTGAGAGAGAAAGAGAGAGAGAGAGAGAAAGAGAGAGAGTGTGTGTGCTATGGTTGTGGTGGCATGCCTGAGGTATTTGTCCCCAGGTAAAAAGTGTGCATGTGAAGGTTCCCAACATCTGTAAGGGCCAGAAGCATGTGTGTGTGTGTGTGTGAAAAGCATGTGTGTGTGTGTGTGTGTGTGTGTGTGTATGTGTGTGTGTATGTGTGTGGTGGGAGCTCTGGATATTCATGTATTCACCTGTTTAACTGTGACATACACACACACACACATAGAGATAGATAGATAGAGAGAGAGAGAGAGAAGTATAGAGAGAGGGAGAGATATCACCCAGTTTATTCATTTGCATTCAGGTCTGACAACTGTAAGTGTTGAAATGCCGCAGGCAAACCATGGCACAGCTCTGGCTGTGTGTCAGTGAGGGTTGTCCTACTTTACTCTAGATGACTGCACTCCTGTTTTACATGCAGCGCTACCCACACTACCACACACCTGTAATTACAGTCAAGCATCTCCAAGCAGTGTTTGTGTTTACTCATTTAGCAGCCATTTTAGACAGGCCATACTCCAGCGTCTCATTCCAGATGGGCCATATAAACCAATCAAATCATTTTCTAGAATGTAATGTTTCATGTGTCGTATTGGGTTGAAGAAGTTTTAAGGCCACTGTGAGAAGATGCTGCACACACACACATACATTTGCCTCCACATGCCACCTACCCACCCCAACACACACATATGACCCTCCCGTTTACTTTTGTCAAATGTACCTCTTTCTGTACATACAACATGTATGAAGTACTGTTTAGCCTCTGTAACTGTTGTGAATGTTTTGTTAGTGTCTCTGTGCTGTGTCATGAAATGTGCATGTCCCTGTAATTTTCTACTTGTCTGCAAATTAAAATAAAAGAGCCACAACCAAACATATTACTCACTGCATGATAGAAATGAGCTCTGCATGAAAAAATAGACCAAATCACCCCTACATCTGGGACATGCCACTAATGTAAGTGTAATTACATATTTACAAGCTAGGGAAGGAACTCTGAGAGATCACTGAGTGGGAACCCAACATTCCTACAGTAGTTCTGAGAGAGGAGGACCAAAGAGCATATGGATCTGCCACTAGAGGAGAGAAGGAGGGACAGAGAGAAAGCGAGAGATGAAGAGAGAAAGAGAGAGAGAGAGGTTCAGTGAGAAGAGGAGGACTGAAGAGCATATGGATCAGCCACTAGAGGAGACAGAGAGGGGCAAACAGAAGAGAGAGAGAAAGAGAGAGCGCGAGAGAGATGGAGAGGGGTAGAGAGAGAAGGAGAGACAGACAGAGAGAGAGAGAGAAAGAGAGTGTGAGAGAGAGATGAAGAAGGGTGGGGGTACATGAGGGAAAGAGGGCTTTCTGGAGAGAAACAGAAAGACAGACAGATTGTGAGAAACAGTGCAGACTTAAAAGAAAGTGAACAGAGAGAGGGAGAGAGAAAAGAAAGAGAGGGAAAGAAAACGCCCTTGGCACAATGATTGATGCATGCCTAATTAATTTGGCCTTCCTCACCCCATCACAGTCATCACAGACTGCACAGAGATAAGACATAGATTTAGAATAGCTAAAGGATTAAATAAAGAATTAAATGACGCTCAGAGCGTCATGCTTTCTCTGCTGAAGAAGCTGCTCCACACCATAAAGCACTTGCCAGTCCACACAGCATCATTATAGCACACAGCCTAATGATGCCCACAAGTAGAGGCTGGAAAAGGAAAAGTACAGCACAGAGGAAAAGATCCACAAAGTAAGAAGAATTGAATCAGGCACAGAGCTGCCTGAGATGAGTTCTCCAACAACTTTGGGTCTTTCAAACAGTCAGGCCTTTATGCAAACTGGCAGATAGACCAGGGCCTATCCTACAGAGAGATTAAGAGAGAGAAGGAGAGAGAGAAAGAGAGAGAGAAAGAAATGGAAAAATAAATAAATAAACAAACAAGTCAAGTTTGGATGAACTTAAAGAAACTACCCTGAGACGACATCTCACTTATCGTCACAGAGAGATGGATCACATGTCACCCATGGGTGAATAGAGGCATCTTGGCTTTTGACGCACGCATCCTCTCGGCGTCGCACAAAGGCATGTTGTCACAGCGACAGACTGGCGTGAGAACCAAGTGATGGAGGTAGGCTGATGGAGTCTCTACAGTGCTACCACTGAAATGACCCAAATGCCAAGATTTGGGTGCAGGGGGAGTCCTCTCCACACGCACACATACTTTTAATGTCATCAGTGTAACTTCCTGTCTCTGGAGTCAGATGGGGTGATCACAGGATCACAGAGACAAGGTTCTTCTTTCAAAAGACAGACATAGTGAGAGAGAGAGAGAGAAATAGAAAGAGACAGAGGTGGGAGAGGATGAGGTAGAGAAAGGTAGGGAGAGAGAGAGAGTGCGATAGTAAAGACAGGACCTCATAAAATTACAATTCTTAGGAAGCTAAAGACAACCTGCATTCAAGACAAGCTCCACATGTATGTGTATGTGATGCACACAACTATTATAGACCCCCGAGGTCTAAAGCCTGGCAATGCAGAGGTGACACATTTACCAGCTAGACCTGTGAAGGCACACACAATTGGAATAGTTCTGTGTCGGATTTTCCCCAAGGACAGGAAAGCGAACAAGGATGTGCTTTCTCTTTAGTGCTGGGAAAATTGACAAAAAAGCACTTTAACTGTCAGAAAACAAGGGCAGAATTTACTCTGTGTTGTGCAGTTTGGAAGAAAATGCGGATGAAAAGTGGAGAAAAAAAGCCAGTCTTTCATATTCCATTAAATTGGTGGCTTTGAGCAAAGGGGTGGATGAAGCACTTTGCCCAAATGACGACAAGCTGTTTTCGTTCTTCTATATTTATGTCTATTGAGACAGAGAGGAAGAGCCCTTAGTCCCCTAAGACACAAACACACACATACACTCACACACTCTCTGCCCATCTGTGCTGGCCTCCTGCAGGGTGCTAATGATGGCTTTTCCTGTCCTCTCCTCCTAATGGAAGGCTGAACAACTTGTAAAATGTCCGAACCTTTGTATATTTGTGTGTGTGTGTGTGTGTTGTGAGATGACCCAAGCCTGCAGCTTAATGGCATTTTTCTCCCTCATTGCTTTACACTCTTCTCTCTTTCTCCTGCTTGTCTTTGTTCTTTCTCTCTTTCTTTTTTTGCCTTTCAGGCATGTGTGTTTCACGTTGGATTGGGACTAAGTCTGCCTGCAGCTTTTATGAAACAAAGGCTTATGAAAACATCTCCACCATGGCTCTGAGAAGTGGCAGGGACACTGAGCATACGGATGTGTGCATTAAAAGGAAACAGGCCTCCCAAATCATGGCCGCTACACAGAGGGGCATCTGGCTAAAGGATGGTAGGGACAGAAGACACTCTTACAAGAAACATTCTGAGACTTCCTCAGAGGCCAGAGATTCTCATTTATGCTAATCACTTTGTCACATACACAGAGGCTGAAACCTGAAAGGAACTGCTGTATTCTACATGCAAGAAGTTGGTTCTAAACCATTGCTCATGGCATATCTGATTTTGTTGTTGTTGTTGTTTTGACTTGTTTGTTTTAACTTATTGAAGTGAATTTTAAATATTAATACAATGCTTTTGCTACACTGTAAAAATAATATCTGGGCGAACTTTAAAAAAAGTAACCCGGTTGCCTTAAGTCAGCTGTTTTTTGTTGTTGTAACTAATTAACTAATGTTTCATTCCATTGAGTTAACTTAGAAATTAAGGGCAACCAGGTTACTTATTTTTTTAAGTTTATACAGCCATTATTTTTTTACAGAGTGCTTTGTTCAAATGAATATAATAAATTAAATAACAATATTTCAACTGTTTGATTGGTATTACATGCAAATAAAATACCATAAATAATGACAACTTGTTTAGTAACAAAACTCTTTAACATTCACTGTCCAATGTGACCACCATTTATTGTGTGAACTGATTAAGAAAGTGTTGTTACAAACCATTAGTCACTGGAGCTTATGCTTTAAACAAAACTGTAAGATAGTATAGATTTTTTTATTACAACTGCTTACTTACTATGAACTGGACTTTTTATGGAAATATAACGTAAACAAGGCAAGTAATATTGAGGAAAAAAATGTTAGCTGTAAATATTTTCAATAACGATTCAGGACAGATATGTGTCACAATGTCTTTTAAGGGGACCCAAATCCACAACGGTCTACGGTCAATTTGCTTGGAGTTCGCTCAGCCATGAATTACCCTCCTAACCAACAGTAATTCAAAAAGGTGCTGAAATTCATAGTGTTTTCATCCCAAACAATGAAAAATGAGGTTGTGAGGTTGGTGTAAGGAAGACTAGAGTGTCAAAGGCTTTAACTGTCAAAAGAAAGCTGGCATCAATAATTCTGTAAGGTTGCCTTGCGCGCCTGCAGCAAGCATCCTGCCCGACCGTTACAGTGAGTTGGAGATGAAGCAACACATTCGCGCTCCGGCAACGAAACGTGTTTGAACCCCACTTCGAGGACGTCTCTGAAGATTTTACCGGGAAGCTGTGAAATTGCCTCTAACCCCGCTCCAGACCAACCGCAGTTTTCAACGACTGTGAAAGGGGTGATAATGGAATTGTCACTGATGGCTGCGCAGGTAAGACCTAACAACCTACTGTAGCGAAACAATCGGGAGAGAGTGAGGCTTCAATGCCCACACGTAAAGCTATCAGTGTATCAAAGTATCAGTGGATGATGAAGGTTTGTGCAATCTGCGATTTCACTTTGATCTGGGATTTGGTCGGTTTAATGGACTTACCATAGTGCGTGGAGTCACAGGTGACATCTGGCACACGGTTCATTATTCTCACACACTGCTGAAAACGATGTTGTGCCGTGCGTAAACTCTGATGGGATATTGCACTATTATGTACTTATCAGGGGACTTCCACGCAATCAAAAGGAAATGCCGCTTTAAGTAAATTATTATGTAGATACTGTCACGTCGATAAGAAATTAGCTAAATAGTAATTTTTCTACGTCGTTCTTCCTTTCTGTGGCCAAAGCTTTCTGAACATTATCGTTCCAAGCACCTGTTGGATAGTTTCCGCTCTTCACTGTTTAATTTAGCATTACTCGTGTTATTCACAAGTATTTGTCGATATAGGGAAACATTCACTGACCTGTCTTCCTTGCTGTTGACATCCTGCGTTTTCTATTTACGCAGTTTTGGTATATAGGCAATATGATCGAAATCATTTTCTTTCTGTTTCCTCTTGCTTCTGTTATTGTCAGAGTTCATTTTGGGGCAAGAGTTTAATTACGACTGTGTAGAGTAGGCTACAGTAGCCTTGTCTGTTAAGCTTCAGGCGTCAAGTTTAACCCGTCAATTTGATTTGTTATCCATTGGTAAGCTTTGGATTTACGTACAACAGCTTTACGCGCCTGTGTGAGTGCGCCTGAATGGTTTTCTAGATATGTGTTGTTGCGTCTTTGATCTCGACTTAACCGTCTGTTAAGGGGAGACCCCAGATGAAATTGCAGTCAGCAAACAAATTTCACAGTGTTTGAAAACTGAATGATGCAAACCGGACGCGACTTTCCTCTTCATCCAAACTGTTAAATGAGCAATCTTGTGGGAGTGTGAAGTTTAGTGCTGTCCCGGAGGACAAAAATATGTGCTAAAAAATATGTGCTTGCCTGTGTGTGTGTATTGATGTTGGTGGTGGTGTGAGTGGAGGGAAATAGAATTAGAATGATACCCTTGGGTTTCAGCAAAACTTGCTCATGTTTACCCTTATCACATCGCAGAAGCATTTGGCCAAGGATTGACCCAAAAATAATATTACAGTTTGTAGCCGTCAGCGAAGGGAATATCTAATATATACACTTACAGAGCGAACAAGAGAGAGTAGGCTATAACTGTCACATGCAGTTGATATCAAAAGCATAAATGCCTTAAAAAAAAGGCCTTAAAATTAATTAGTTATTATTAAGGACGTTGCTTGTATTTAACAAATCAGCTGTACTAAACTCTGACCATAGAAACTCTCTTTCTTTTTCTCCTGTTTGATACTCTGTACTTTGAAAACATAGACCCTACATACTGCTGCTTTGAGGTTTTATGGAGTCAAAAAATGACTCCTACTGTATCACCTCCCCTGTGTTTGATATGTACATCCCTGAGAGGGACTGTAAACCCATTCCAGCCCAGCCACCCTGTGGCAGTGATAGTTTCCAGTAATGCAGCTCAGCGATGTGTAGCTTTGCCTTGTGAGTCACTCTCTCAGCATAATCACTTCACTCAGTGCAGCGGAGAGAGGAGAGGAGAGGAAGAGAAGAGGAGAGGAAGAGCAGAGGAAAGGAAGAGAGATGAGAGGAGAAGAGAAGAGTAAGGAGGTAGAGGTGAGGAAAGGAGGGGAGGAAGCTGCTCATTCCTTACCCCGAGGGGATCTTCTCTCTCTCTAGTCACCGCTGAGCATGTTGGGATATGTTCTTCTACTTGGGTGAGCCCCTACCCAGCCCATCACTTTCCCCCAGGGCATGCTAATCTTTCCTGATCTTAGAGGGACATGTGGGGGAGGGGTACTGTTTGTTGGAAGCCCACCCTAACTATGCATGTCAGCTGTGTGTACATACAGTATGTATGTGTGTTTGTGGTGTGTGTGTGTGTGAGAGAGAGAGACAGAGACTGGATCTGTGTGTGTTTACTGGTCTTAGAGTTTCTTACCCTCCCAGTCAGTGTGTGCACATGAACGCAGCCAGGCACCCATCCACGCATACACACTCCCACACACACTCCCACGCACGCAGACACACAAACACACACACTCATGTCCACTGAAGCAATCCTAGAGCTGTCTCAGTCTTCCCCTCCTCATTAGATCATCTCGAGAGTGTGTTTACATTGCCCTAGTCGCTGGCTGTTCCTCTTCCTCATTTTCTCTTCCCAAAAGCACTTAGCTCAGCCGCTCAGCAAACAATTCAGCCATTCAGATGCACAATGATGCAGCCCTTACATGTGGGATGCACTTGCCCCCTGATATTGTCAGGGTCAGTGTTTTTGCCAGATGACATAGCAGCTCAGTCTGACCTCAACTTCAGACTGTTCCTCTTGTACATTACATCCTGCATTGGTTGTCAAGCATGAACGGGCAGAAAGGGTTCACTAAGTAGCCCTTTTCCCATCTCAGATTTGAAGCTGAAATTGTGTTAAAGGCCAAAAGAAATATGACATTTTGCTCTGTTTTTTTTTCTTTTTAGATATATATTCTAAATACATAATATATTATTATATCAGGGCAATTCTTTGGAAAATCAACAATAAAATGCCATGGTATGGTAGATGTGTATGATTACATGAAATACGAGGACTTGCTATTTTTGGCTGTAGAATTTACATTAAAAATTATACAAAACATTTCATGTAATCACTCACATCTCATTGGCCTTATGGACGTGATAGAAAGGAAATTTTCCTTAGAATTATCCATAAAAATATATACTAAGCATAGACTGATAACAGCATTAAATAAATACCGCACATGGAGCCAACATGCATAGAATGCCCACAGACACCAATGTGTCCCTGTTCGTCCACTGTTATAGGGCTTCGCTGTTTACAACCAGGGTTCAAATTACTACGAGTCTCGGTAGTGCCCGGCCTCCTTAGTTATGGCCATGGCACTCCTAGTTCCACTCACAATCGCAATTAGGGGGGTGGGGGTCTCAATTAATGCACTGACCATGAGACACACGCAAGAGACACGTCTCGCATGCTCACTCGTCTTTTTGACGTTCTCCGATGCATATATAGCCTGTACACAATCTGTGATATTCAGTCCGTTTGAAGACACAATGACAATCCTCAGTATCAATATCGAGTGCACGAAAGTTTTGTCAATTTTAGTCAATAGGAACGCCTGAACTCATTCAAAATAGCCTAATTCGTGGTTTACCTGCTTTACATACTTGCTGTAAGCCCCTCTTCTCCCCTCACCTGTGTGACACATCAAGCAGCCTGCGAGGGAACTCTCCCCAATATATGACATGCCATGCAAATGAACTGCACACTCCCCCTTGCTTCAAATCTACTGTGGTTTGGCCTTTTCCCTGTACTCTCATTTAACATATCCATTAGCCTGGCCTTGCCCTACTAGCACTTCCACTCGATTATCATCTCCCTACAGTGCTAGTCTGGATTTGATCCCACTGAGTTTATTGTCTCAGGAGGCATTTTAACCTGTCCAGCGAACAGAGGGAGCTGTTGTGAATGCAGAGCTAGAATGCTATGAGTCAGTGCAAGCTATCAGCCAGGGGCCGATCCAATCTTTTCAAATTTAAACACCTCAAGCAACCAATCTCACTGTTGAATGTCCAGACCCTCTGTATGAGACTGAGGGTCTGGTTTTATACTAGGGTACATGTCCATCAGCTCTTATAAAAATGCCATTATGAAGCACATACAACCATCATTGTGCTACTTTTACTCTGCTGCTTGTATTTATGTCGAAGAGAATTCTTTTTCATGCCCAGACAGAGCTCTCTTGCTGATTTATGGTTCTGTGTTGACTCAGCGCAAAGGGCACCCGTTGCCTTGTCGCTGACGTTTTCCTGTTCTGTGTCGAGTGTGTACGCATTCACGTAGCACAATTCACCAAATTGGTTTCAGCGAAACTATATCAGAGTATTTACATAGTTTCTGGGCAGTGAGTTTATACTCTGTTAACATGCAAACTTCTCAAGACTAAGTACTGCAGACGAAGCGCTGAATTTAGAACATTATTGAAAGTACAATACAATCAAATCCTGCCACTGAATTCAAAACTAAGTCTTAAATAACTTACAAAGTCTATACAGTGGACTAGTATGTTGCTAAAAGTGTGTAAATGAGGACGTATGCGTCTGCATGATTAATTTGAGTAAAAAAAAAAAGTACTCATAAATTTTTTTAATCACATATGTTAAGGCGTTAACATTGAAAGTGCATGAGTATCAGCGTATGAGCGCTCGACTCTGCTCTGGATAGAGGAGGACCCCGCCCCTTATGAAAATAGAACATGGAACTTAAAGAACGTTTGTGCCTCGCTGTGCATTTACACTCTCTGCTGATACACCACTGGCATTAGTAACCACATCTTTAGCCCATGTCTTCTCTTTTTGCCTGGTTTTATTACTAGACTACAGCATGCTAATGAGGTGTGTAAAGTAGGGCACATGCATGCATGTAGATAGCATCTGCCACAGTGCAAAGGTGATGCTGTATTTATAGACACGCCATTTATAGACATTTATAGACATGTCAGACACATGAAGTTGCTCATAAGGAGTGGGACATTGAAAAGGCTCTATTGAGGCAAACAGGCTTTTCTTAACCATGGCATGAATTTGAATGGGTGCCAGGGAAGGATTAAAAGGTGATCCAAAGTTCAAAGGGGTTGTTTGATTAGGATGTTATATTTGTTTGCTTGGGTTATTTTCTAAATTGTTTTCTTAAATGTCACTGCCAAAGGCATGATGAGCATGTGCTGTAGAAAGGTCATGACCCCATTTCTTCATATTTATGACTGACACAAAACTCAAATGACAAACACTGTGCTCTGCGATGCAAAAATCTTTGCATGGATGTAAAATCAAAATTGATGTGACCATTTCGGACCAATTATTCTAAATTTGTGCAGATGTGATGAGAAAAGGGAGTTATAATGTATATCTAATCTATCTACCTATTCATATCTATAATGATTTTTTATATTATTCTTTTTTTGATAAGTTTGGGCATGGATTAAAAATCTGATATTCTGAATATTCATGTATACAGCGCTATTTTCAGTCTTCAGTCTTTCAGTCATTAGATTTTTTCTAAGTGCATGTAAACACACTATATGTCTGTGTTCTAGTCTTAGACTGCTGTGCATATTTGTGTCTGCGACCTAATCTTAAACTGCTGACTGAATTTGCCTCTGTGAGCTAATCTTAAACTGTTGGTGTCTGTGAGCTAGAAGTCCTACACTGTTGTGTGTTGCTGTGTGATGGATCAGCCCAAGGTGCCAGAGGACATCTGCTGAAGGGTGACCTGACCTTTGTCTCGGGCAATCATTGTCTCCAGGTGTGTGTCAGTTGCCATGGCTCTGTTTGACTGGCTGCGTGAGTCACCTGAAGGAGTTTGAACCCCACGCTTAACCTGCGGGGAGTTGAGGCACGGCAGGAGCTCAGTCAACCAGGGAATGCCACCACAAGCCCTGGGGAAAGACTGATGGTTATTTGAAAAATAATGGGGGATTTCACCCATCCTTTAGCCTCATGGGGTGGTGAACAACACAGTGCTGTATTTTGACATTGTAAGGAGCAGAGGCATGTAGAGTATCCATATGTTGTCACTTCTATGCGTTGTGGTAAACAAAAATTCTCACTCGTCACAAGTGTTTTCTTTTTGCCACCTAGGCTCCTGCAGTGGTTTATACCGTTTTAGTCATAAGGTGTTCCAGAATACAGAAGACAGTTCCAGACAATATCGTTCACAAATAAGTGAGATGGAGGGACAAAAATATCTTCCATATTCCTTTACAAGTAAAGCTCTTCATGGAGTTCAAGGAAAACAACAGCATTTCAGATATGTAGTGTAGTGGGCTTCAGGGAACTTCTTCACAACTTTGTGGATGAAGTTTCTCATAAGACAGAAAAGAAGAGGGACGAAACTGATTGAATTCCCCATATTCACCATTATGTCATAGACATCCCAGCTGCCTCTTTCTGCCACATAGGCTGTCAGTTTTTGGGGAAAAAAAATCTGTTTCAAATACTCACATTTCAGAAAATAATCAAAACCTCTGTTTGACTGCATACCGACTCCAAACAGAACTGAAAGGGTTGGGAATCCTCAACTTTCTAATAGCTTGAGCGGTGGATAGGTGAATTACATTCTCCGTGCTCATTATTTTTTCTGTTGTTCAAGAAAAGATTCAAATCACAAGTAGTCCAGCCCTGACCTGGCTACCTGCTCCTAAAATAACTGTCTGGAGAACCCTTCCACCTCAGCAGAACCAGGTTTGCCTCACTGGCTGCCTCGCAATTATCCTTGTGTTTTTCTCCACTGCTGCAAGGCCTGCCATGGGAGAAGCATGCCAGAGGGGATGGTGTGTGTGTGTGTGGGTGTGTGTGTGTGAGGGGTGGGGGGTAGGCTGTGCAGTCAGCACATGGCGAGGCATCAATAATGGAGGTCGATGAGTCAGAACTCTTCTGGGAGAGAACCAGAGAGCAGGATGGTTGATAAAACAATTACTGAGTGAGTTGTGGGACACTCTCTTTCCTTCTCTCACGGTCTGAAATCAGTGTGGTGTTCATGGAGGTGATTAACGCAAACACAGTGCCATATGGGCACGGAGCTGGCGGCTCTTTCATCATTAATGACTTCCTGTTGTTATGTGTCCTTGGTGACATTGGGAAATTCTCACTTTTAACTGAGGAGAAAAAGTTCTCGCCCATGATTGATATCTGACAAAGTAAACAAGACCTCTCTTGTGTTTTCATTAATCCATCCATCCATCCATTTATAAGGTTATTTATAGTGGTATGTAGCATAACTCTTGATAAATATCTGTTCTTTGTACTCTACTGGAAGTGTTATTAAGTAAACAGTTTATGGGAAGAGGCCAGATCTTTATTTTCTGCTGTTGATCCCTGAGCCGTTCTCCTCCTACGGTAAACCGTCACGCACAGTGATGTAATGCAAGATGACAAAGCTCATCATTCTGTGACATCACAACACAGACACGGATATTGTCTTTATCTGTTATCTGATTATTTTAACGTTTATTTTATGTGTTTTTATAGTCCCTAAAATCCCCCTTTCCATAATGGAATCAGCAAATTAGAACACCACTGGGAGTGGATTGCATGGGAAACCCGCCCAATTAAGCATGGGTGCGTTTGTTTGTGTGTGAGTGTGTGTGTGGGTAATGAAACAAGGGATGAAACAGGATGGAGGATGAAGTGTGTTATGTAAGTGGAATCTCTCCCTCCCTATATCAGAGCATTGGAAAGCCATCATTCCAGGCAGATCACCGCCGCCAGCTGTTTTTGCTTGTCTTGCTCACGACAGGCAGGGATCAAGGACCCCTAGGTCCTCAGGCCACAACATTTCTCTGTGGTGCAAATACACAAGAGGGCTTCCAGAAATCCACTGGAAAGACCAGGCTCAGGGCTTACAGTATGAGTGGGGCTCCTGAGGTCAGGGATAAACCTTGGAATACCCACTGGGTTGGGGCTTACATTTTTTTATCATCCAAATAAAAAAAGTACGTAATCTTCCATTTTATCTGTAAGTTGAAATCTGAATTGTAGCGATGTGGGGTTGTAAGTGTCATTGAAAAGTTAGAATATTTATCTTTCATGAGCTAAAAAGAAATATATATGTAGGCATATATAGGCATATTTGTGTGATTTTGGAGATGGGAACCTAACTGAAAATGTGCATATATTTTTGTTTATATTATTTTTAGCTTGCAAGCTTGGGCTAGAAACATCTGAAGAACCAGTACACTGTTGGCAGGGTGATGGGTTTTAGGGTACACAGTGAAACTCCATTGGATATTGATGAGGTGAAGTAGACTGGTGATGGGGTCCCAGGAAGATGCAGATGATCCAGAATGGTGGTGTTTATCTAGCGACGTAGCAACATTTAACAGCAAACAATCAAAGCTCATATATATTTAAGTGGCCAAGGGGTGTTGTGTCACTAGGATCAACAGAGATGAGAAATATGTTGTTTGGAAAGAAATGGCATCAAGACAGATCTGACACATACACACACAGATATGAACACACACTTCTAAAAGTGGTGCTGAGGGAGAGATGTGAGTGTGGCAAAGCAGACAGCTTTCCATGCCTCTGCTCTTTGATTACATAAACCTAGAGAGAGAATGTGATACATCCCCCCCCAAAAACACACACACACACACACACACACACCTTCATCTTCATCTCTGTATGCAAACAGCTCAACAAGCTTGTATTATCAACTTTGATTGCATAACAAGGACGTCCCAGTGGTAAGCTCATGAATCAGCCTGTGGTGCGTTAGACACCCTCACCACCCCACAGACAGCTGTCTCGTAACTCGTCCATCATTGCAATGTCTGCACTGACTGGTCCCTCCTTGCAAATGGTTCATTTTAAACAACCCACCTTCTAAAACAACAGGTGAATTCCAGGCAAATCTCTGCACAGGTCCAGCCAGATCTCTGGGACATACGTGGCGGGTCTCTACCATCTTCCTGCCAGAGCACTGCCACATTCCAACCAAATCCCTGCCATATTCCAGCTTAATCTCCGCTGCATTTGAGCCAGACCTTTTTCCAGTGTGACTTCACAGTCTCACTACATTAGTATTCATTCAATCAGTTCACACCTAAAGCTAAAGTGAGAGTAAACACGATGATTGTTTTTACTTGATAATAACATTGAACTTGCAGTTTGGTAGAGATTACTTGTAAAATATAAAAAATAATAATATCTAAAATATAAATTATATAAAATATGAAAATATAAAACCAAGTAAACTTTTGCATATTTCTGAAAATGGACTTTTTTTGCATCTGAACTTTTCACATGCTGAAATCTATCCATGTATCCCAGTGTACCTATTTTTTGTATTGTTGCCACCTTATGCCACCAGCTGATCAAGAGGAATAACTTGACCAACCTTTAGACAAGCAAGATCTCTGCCAAACATGTTTTCTACTATTGGTGTTACTATTGCTATTGTTAGTAAACTTACAAGCTGAGCTAGGTGACCTCTATGAAGCACACAGATGTCTTGAGACAAAATATATCTGTCTCTAGTGTACACAAACACACATGCAAGCCCCTCTTCCCGGTCTAGACCTCAGCCATATGTTCTCATTGTGCCTAATTAGTCAGAAAAAGTGTGCATGGCTAGAAAAATAGGGGGGGGGGAGGGGGGGAGGGGGACCAGTCCTAGAGTGGTCTGACCTGAGATCAGCATTGGTAGACTGAGGCTTTAGGGGCCCGGACCACAACCATCATTAGACCTCAACCATCACTTTAGCTACCACAGACAGGCTAATTTTTCAGTCCAATTAGGAAATTTGCAGAGTAGGGAGGGGAATTCGTTCAAAACTGGTAGCTCTTTGAAATTTGCATTTCAACATAATTTAGAGGCAGCTCATTTTATGTTGAGCACTGTTTCACAAACTGTGTGCCAGGACACACTGATATTCTGGAAAAACACTCAATGTAGGTGGAAGTAAAGAGACACATTCAAGTTACTTGTAAGTTATAAAATTAGTTATATAAGTTATATTTTTATATTTATTAAATTATTTATATAAATTCTAAGTTATTAATACTTACCAAGTTATTTTAATCACATTTCATACTTAGACTATCATACATTAAATACAAAAACTATGGCATCACTTTCTATGAACCCAGTATCCATAAAGCATTATATTAAAGCATATATTATTTATAAAGGGTTATAAAGTATTCATTAAGCCTCATAACTACTCTTGACTACACTTAGTACTTTATAATGTGCATAATGGATACTGGATTTATAGAAATTGTTACCTCTTTATTGACTGAAATTGACCCTTATACTATTGTAACAATAAAACATATTGTATATTTGGAATTAGGCAAGTGTAAAAATATCACAATTTAGACTTAAGTGTCAAAACATTGTCAAAGTGTCAAACTTTTCTTTTCAAAGTAGAACCTCCAGAATATTCTCTAACTACTAGTGGAAGTGAAGGCAATGCAAAGCATCAGCACCACTATTATCAGTAAGGCTTAGAGTTTGGCATCAGTGGCAGCTACCTAGCATGACTAAAGCCTAATACCAGCGCCTTTGAGCTAGCAGGCTAAAGCCTAACATCCAGGACCTTTGAACTAACCTTGCTAATGAATAACAGCCTTACTCCTAACATTATAAAGGCTCTAACCTCTAACCTAGCATCATCGAAGGTTAGCAGTAGCACTTTGGCCTCACATCAGAGATGGCTGAGTAACATTACCTCTGCCCTTGCATTATCTCATCCTCTTGTATCTGAACATAGTGCTACCCCCTCCCCCTTCACTCCCTCCCTTATGGTGATGTCTGCTGGATTTGCATGATGACAAATGTACAAAAAGCAACACACACGCACATACACACACACAGACACACACACTCAAAGCCAGTGCTATTATAATCATATATCATATAGGCAGTGGACAAAGGAATGGTGGAGGGACTTTGATATATGTGACACACACACACGTGAGTTGGGACATGGAATAGGTAGGCGATGAAGGTTTGTGTGTGTGGAAGGTTTATGTGTGTTTGAGTATTTGTGTGTAGTGGAGGAGGGAGGGTGGTGGGTTCAGTAAGGGATAGGTTAGTGAAAGCTAGCAATCATCAGCCAAGGCTGACCCTAATCTGATTATAGCTGCAATCCCACAGACAAATTACAAGTTTTCCACACACATACACACACACACACACACACACACACACACACACACACACAAACACTCACACACACACACACACACACACATTCAAATATTGTACTCACACATACACACACACACAAACACGTATAGGCACATAGTCTCTTGGTGAATTACAGATACACATGGAATCACACATGCTCCCCTGCTGTGCTCCAATCACCACTGAGCACTCTGTGTGCTGCTGAGCGAAAGCTCTGCACTTCTGTGATCTGAGTGTAGAACGCATCCTAGGGTGACGCAGACTGAGACAGAACTGCATTCACAGGGCACAGGTAGGCAATTATGTTATCATTAAAATGATTATTCTTGTTATTTGTGGACATTAATCTTTTCTTTTTTTTGTCACTCTTTTTGACTTCAGCTTTCTGCCGCACCGTACATCAGAATACAACTTGTATCTCTCTGTACTCTTGTGTCTTACCTTACACAGCTCTGAGAGTGAGTTTGTTGTTTAAGGAGATTTTCTTTTTTGTGTTGGCTGCATGTGTGTTGGTCTGATAATAAAGTAGAGAAAGAAACGTAAGGTTGTTTACTATGCAGACATTAATTCAGGGTCATTTTTAAAGTTACGCTTTGACTGTTCCTCGTAAGATGAGCCTACAGGTTATAGAACTTATTTGTGTTGTTGGTTTTGTTGGTTTAGAAGTGTTCTACTGCTTGACTATGGATTTTCTGTTAACCTGTGTGTGTGTGTGTGTGTGTGTGTGTAGTATATTTATTTGGCTCAGCAGAGTATGTGAGAGTGGAAGTATGTCTGTATTCATGTGTGTATGTGTGTGTGGGAACATGCTAACTCTCCCAGCTTGAGCCAGGCTCACCACTATAACGTGACCTAATATGGTCAGACACCACCACATCCTGAGGGGTTAGCGAGGAAAAATGTTCCTGCAAACAGGAATAAAAATGCATGCCCCACCCCCTCACTTTTTCTTCTTCTTGTTGTTTCTCTCTCTCTCACCCGTGTTTTGTGGTAGAGCATCAAATCCTGATGGCTTCATGTAGGCAGCTGGGGTAACATGAAATATGCTGCCTGGTTGCCTTTTGATCCTCCAGGCAAAAGCAGAATGCCCCAATTCCTCAGTTATTTTGTGAGCGTTAGCTTAGTGCATAAGGCTAATCGGGCTTAGCCACTGCGCTAACAATTATTACAATTACAGCAGTCAAACAGATAGAATGAGCAAATTAAATCACATTATAGCAGAGAGCGCAAACTTGTTGGTGCTGGCATGCATACATGTATATACCCCCCCAACCCTCTCCCCCTCCCCCGCCCCCCTCAAACACACACATGCATACAGCATGATCCCCTCAGACAGTGCTTCTGCTTTTTAATTGAACATAGAAGCATCACTTGGATATGCATAGGAGCTGTGATACAGTAGTTGGACAAGTGGGAGATTTTTGCTGATAGTCATGTCTGTTTTCCTCCTCCTACTCTAGTCTAGTCTAGTCAGGTGAATGATGTCAACCATGATTAAGACAGGACTTCAGGATTAGAAGTTTCCCTTTAATTATTAGAGAACTTTAAGAGTGTTTTCTCTGTGAGAGAGTACAATGTTTAAAATATTTTAAAAGTCTTTATTACAGCAGAGAACAGTAATTAAGAAAGTGAAACATACTCGGTATAATGTTGGTCTGAGCAACAAGTCTCTTAAACTCGTCATTGTGTAAAATTACTCACTCGGCTTTCAATGTTTAACACTTTTTAATGTATTTTTTAAGACGACACTCTCAACACGAGTGCCGGGTCATTAGATGTAAAATATAGGCTCAGCTACTCACTCACGGGCATTGCTCCTGTTAAATAAACCTCAATTATGGAAAAACATAAATGCAAACAAATGAGGATTCTGATGCAAATAAATAGTCTGGGGAGCATTTCTTGTTCTGTACGATAACCAGGTGTCAGGTGACCCCTGACCCCAGTGCCTGTACTGCTATATCTACACTGCTATACACTCAAAGCACATTGAGCTACCTCTGAGTATGGCGTGCTATATAGATATGTTTACCTTGCCATAAATATCTATACTGCTGTATGGGCTATACTAGGTCACTGTTGCTCTAGGTCTCAGAGCAATGGGGTGTTGAAATTCCTTTCCTTATGCTATGCGTACTATCTGGAAATGTGTATTGACAGTGTTTGGTCACTGTGGCTGCAACCAAACTCGCCAACTGCCTCTCTTGCTCTCAAACAGGATATATTATTATGTTATGATTATGATATATTATGATAGGCTTTTTTGGAATAAATAATCCATTGACTGGAAATGACCTCCATTGAGTTGAACATGAACATGAAACAATTTCTTTCTCTCTCTCTCTCATTCACTCATTCACTCACTCACACACACACACACACACAAATACAGTATACCTTATCTTCCAGTCAGAAAAGCAAAAAGCACTATATGTCAGTTTGCATTAGAACACCCCACCCCCCCCCAAAAAAAAAAAAAAAAAAATACATAATTAGATGTGTTTGCTTGTGGAGAATAACCTTTAGCACAACACTGTGGGGAGGGGAGTGAGGTGTCACATATGTGGCTAGAATTATGAACACAGATTTGCATGCAAAAAGTATCCTAAAGAAACACCTTTTTGTTTGTTTGCTTATGTGTGTGTTTGCCTCTGCTCTGTTTATAAAAAAGTAGGCAACTTAGTGCTTTTGTTTAGCGGTGACCTTTTTCTACATGTGTGATTGTGTGTGTGTGTCAGGTCAAGCCCACTGGCATCAGAGATGAATGGTAATATATTTTTAAAAGCTTGACTTGTGTCATGTAAACTGAGTCTGGGGGATGATCTTGTGTCTAGCCACCCAACCAGTAGAGACCTGAGGAGTAGGAGTCATGAGTCTCTGCTCTCATTTCCCCATTTTTGCTCTCTGAAAGTGGCCTGACACCATGATAAAATATACATATTAAGAGGTTTAATGGAGACGTTCCTCAAACAAGATACTCAGAGCCATACTCATAAATTATTCTTTCAGAGTTCTGCTACGACCTCTGCTCTTTTCTCTTGAAAATCTAGAACACATTCTTTCCCTCTCTCTCACTCACAAACACACACACACACACACACACACACACACTCACATCATCATACTTTGCATTTGTCGATGTTGCTTTAGTGTCAATAGTGCTATAGTGGTTGTCTAATGCATATCCTGCATGGATAATGAATGAGGTAACAGCCATCATAAAATTTAGGACATTATAGACCAAATAGCAAATATTCATCTAACATTAACTGAATAGGGCCAAGGAAAATTAAGTGAGTTTCTGGCTCTAATCAGTTAGTGTTAGCTACAACTTTTAGCTACCACGGTTTTGTACCAAATTCTCTTGTACTTCCCCCCCTACAAAACTTGGTAACCTCGAATAACAGGGCTATGGTTAGTAGTATTCCAGACTACCTCTGGAGCATTTCAATTACTTAATTTATTTAGTACTCAATAAACTTATATTCTTAAAAACGCAAAATGGGAACACATAAAATGCGTATTTCTATATTATGTGCTGTTTCTCTTCAACCAAATGAAATGCTTTATACTTTGGCTGGTGCAGTTAAAGACAGCATGTTAAAAGACAGAGAGAAAGAAAGAGGGAGTTCAGTGCAATTTCACAGGGTGGCACAAGGTGAAAGGTTTGTAAACATGAGGACTATGTGACAAGCGTGAAGATGTAGCGGATTAAAGCTCATACTCCAATCCTGTTACACAGAAAATCCTGTCAAGCGTAGAATATCCTGTCAAGGTTTGCACTACTGCGTAGGTGTATTTGTTTATTTGTGTGCCAGCGAACGTTTGAGCTGGCGAAAGTACACTGCTTAACTTTTGCGCGCAATCTTTAAGTGTCCGTGCGCAATGTCCGTGCGTGAGCTCGCGTGATATTTCCTGGTTGTCAGGCTCATTTTAGATCACAGAAACGAGATGGACGCGTCGTTCTGTCGTCTTCGCTCTTTGATGTCAAATGAAAGGTGGCCCACAATTCCTTGGGGTCGATGGCGAACAGAAGCCCTTGCATCGCTTCCATTCCTCCGCTCCGTCACCACGAGCGCTTTGGTCTATCTCTCCCTCGTTAGTGGCAATTCATTAATGAATTAGTGGCGCTAACAGCTATCTGTATCTATGAGAATCAAAGCTAATTTGCTGTCGCTGGATAAAACTTGATATTTGGAGCCTCTGGGGACAAGCAGAGAGCAGAGATTGAGGAAGAGAGACAGCAGGCCTGGCTGCTCATCCTCTCTCTCTTCCTCTAACTCTGCCTCTCTAAAGCACGACACACACAGCACACGCATTTTGTGTCTTTATAACACACCATACGTGCACACACACACATACAGGCACACCCTCTCCCCGCTTTATACACATACATAGAGGCACACTCTCTTGCCATGTTCTCTCTTTCTTTCACTGTCTCTCTCTCACACACGTAGACTCACTCCGCTCTCAATTTATCCCTCTTTCTTTCTCACTCAGAGGCATTCTCTCACTCTCTCTTTCTCTCTCTCTCTCACACACACGTGCACGCACACGTTCATACACACACACGCTGTCTCTTTTCTCTCTGTCTTTTCCCTTCCATATAGCTGCATGCCTATACAGCCTATCAGATTTGGTTAATCTGAAGCGATAAATGAGAAAGCCCTAACCACATTTGAAAAGAATATGTCGAAAGAATTCAGACTTTCTTTCCCCTGTTTTTTTCAGTTTCACTCCTCATGTGATTCAGAAATAACTTTATTCAGGAATTAAGATAATGTTGCATGATAGGGAGAGGTCATTCTGTTCATATTGTCAGCTCAGTGTTAAGGCTATTGCATAAAAGCATAGCAAACTCCAAAGGACAGGTACTGCGCTTCATGTGAGGCATGTATATAAGTATGACTAATAATCCCCCTCTCTCTCTCTCTTTCACACACTGTGACTAACATCCATTTAGAACTATATGATTCTATCTAACATTGTATTTTGAATCAAAGAATCTTATTTTGTGACGTCCTTTCAGGTGAGGTTTACCTAAAGAGACTTAGTCCCTATACCACATTAGTGTAACTCCATGGAAATGTAGATTTTTAAACTCTGTGTCAGTGGACATTATAAACCCATGTGGACAACTGCATGATCAGAGGTCCCTGGATAGTGAGAACTGTGTGAAGAGAGTCCTGCAGTGAATGTCACAAATGCTAAGGCCCCATTATCTGCCCATGTTATAGCGTACAAGAGACAATATTGAGAAACAGTATTTAAAAATTGAAATAGTGAAATAGTACTAGTTCTGTAGTGTTCCAGAATGAATAAGAAGTTAATTAAATTGCATTTTTTATTCGTCAAAAGGAAAAATAGAATGAGTAAATAGAACTGATTTCCGGAGACAGGTGTATATTGTCAGGTAGGATCTGCTCTGTGGTCCACTGCTATTGGGGCAGCCAGTTCAGCCCAGCTACCCCTGGATGTCCGTCCTCCTGAGTAACTTTGGTCCGTCTTATTCCTGGTTGGGGGAGTGGGGTGGCAAGCAGGCGGTTTTGTGATTAATCGAGCCTGTCACCACGGAGACAGGAGTAGGGTGGAGTGGGGATGAGGAGGAGAAATGATCGGAGGACCTTGGGAGACACCTGGATTAGCGAGCTGGTGCGACCATATGGCAAGCCCAGATGGAATCAATCAGACATTTTGCATGATAAATGGGAACAGAGAGATGTGTTATTTTTTTTCTTCCCCCTTTGGGTCAGGCATGGTGAAGACAACTATCTCTCACAGGGGGAGAGACAGGGAAAAGGGGATGTAAAAGCTTTATAGAAAGAGTAATGGATCTAGAACAGAACATAGTCTGGTCGTAGTCTGGTCACCCTGTTTCACTGCAAAGAATATCTAAAGAGTCTGGATATTCATGCTAGGCATATGTTTACTGCCATTGGTTCTGCCATTCATTTCTGTTTACTGATTGGTTGCTGAAAAATTAGCTGAGGAAACCAAAGATTTTGGACAGTACCCTGACGTAGTACTGTAGCAAAATAGAATATTGAGCGGAGGTATATAGCAGCGCTAGCCTGGCTACATTGAACCAGCTTTGACACACCACTTTACTTGACATATGGTAGTCCAGAACAATTTTTTTAAATTAGTTTAAGAATTGTGTTGTCACTAATCATACAGTGATCACTGCTTTTACTTTTGCTGTGCTGAATTTGGTTTATGATTTCAGCAACCCATATTCTACAGTAAGATCTGACCTCACAGAACTCATTTGTAGGCAATAGGGGTCATTATATACATTTCATGCATCAGGTGCATGGTGTAAAAAGGTGAGAGTATGTGTGTGTGAGTGTGTGTGTCATGCAACAAATAATCATTTTCATTAATTTGTTAGCATCCAAACATCCATATTGTACATTAGGCCCCCTAGGAGCAAATTGTATGTGAATGTGTTTATGGCTATATGAGCGTGTGTGTGAGTATGTGTGTGAAAAACTTCTGCAGTTAGGTGTGTGTGCGTGTGTGTCTGTGTGTGTGTGTGTGTCGGTAGGTGTGGGTATGTGTGCAAACACCTGATGTGACGTTGACCTCTTACGTTTGTGTTGCGTAAGAGGTCACACACAGATGTGTGTGTCATACAGGATGATTCTCATGAGCATTTACACAGAACCGTGTCACCAGATGCTCATCACATAACAGCCGACACAGGCACTCAGCCAACACTGTTCAATTAAGGCATAACGGCAGCCAAGGTATCCCAACACATGAAAGGGGTTCATGGTCAACATGTACAGTAACCACTGAGTCTCAAAGGTTTTGTAGTTGACTTGGTTGCAAGTGTGCTTGCAAGTCTCGTTTACTGTAGTTTTTATACTTATCATTCAAAAAACATTGATATGAAACAGCAATTAAACTCACTACTTACTTTTAACTTACTACTTACAATTAAACTTACTAGCCATCCTGAAACACAGAGTGCCCAGTCATCTAGTCATAAAATAGAATTTAATGTCTGTTGGTGCATAAGACATAAGATTAGCCTCACCTATACCAGATCATAACTACCTTCACCTAATCAGCCACATTCAAATCAGTTCTGCTACATTTATGTTAAGTCAACTACATCTATGTTAAATGACAAAGTCATTGGCACCTACACCAGTTAAGGCCACATCCCCATTCAATTCAAGTGTCATCTATGCCAGATTAGAGCCATACCTTAACCAGATCTCAGCTTGATGTATTTAGCCTGTACCAAATGAGCCGCACCTGGGATCTGAGCCAAACCTGGTTCAGGGTTGGCTGATTCCAATCCAGCTCTCTAGGGGTGTCTCTCTCCCCTGGGGGTTTCCTCGCTCCCCATCTGCCTAGCCAGGCATTCCTACTGACACTGCTGCCCGCTTGACGCGGTAATGTGGGGTCACCCAGGCTCACCTCACCTTCCCTCACTCCTCACTGGATGGATTGTTCTTGAGTCCTAGACCTTTTTATATACAGGCTATGGCCCTGAACTCTGAGGTTGGTATAATCAGTGTAGCATAAAGTCTGTGTCTCGTCAGAGAAGTTACACTTACGTAAAAATGTTGTCTGGGATTACACAAATTATATATTAGAACTGATATCTCTTCGAAAGGACTTTTCCATATGGCTATGGGGGTAGGAAGGGGCTGGCTAAAGTGCATATAGTGCATAAAGTGCATAGGGGAGGTGGCTAAGGGCTGCATTAAAATGGGTGGTTGGATGCTGACAAAGAGCAAGAGCTATGTGGCTTGCTTGGAAGGGGAGGGGGTGGGGGGTACATCAAATAGAATACTTCCACACATTAACAAGGAGCACCCAAGAGCAACAGGGACATGGAAGAAACCTTGGGCAGATCCACGGCTCAAGAGCTCTCAGACAGGAAGATTACTTAAGCATCAGATTGTAAAATATAGCAGCTCTGTACATCTGTGAAATTGAAAATGTCTGCTGTGCTGACTGACTGAGTTCTAGAATCAATGACGGGTGAATGCAACAAACAACAAGTAGACAAAGTTGTCAAACTATCAGTGCTGTGTTGAAACTTAATTTATCTTAGGTTCAAACTGTTATCCAACCTGTCATCTACTCTCATCCACTCCTTATCAAGTAATGAACAAACTTCTTGTCTTCTCTCTCTCTCTCACTCTTTTTTTCTAGCACTTTCCGGCTGTGAGCGGGGCCTTTATGGATTCCCCGTACAATGGCAACGCGTCCCTCCAGACCTCCTCATCCAACCTCAACGCCAACTTCAGTCGCCCCGTGGAGCAGGAGGAGGAGGGCAAGTTTTCCAGCGATGCCATCTGGCTGTGGATCGCCGTCATCGCCACCATTGGCAACATCGTGGTGGTAGCTGTGGTCTGCGCCTGTGCCTTTTAGACCCCGTAGTTGGCAAGCACACAGCCGGCACCATCATCTATTTCTCCTTGCTCACTCTCTCTCTCTTCCCTTCTCCCCCCTGTTCATTTGGGTCCTCAACTCTCTGACTAATCTGCCCCCTGTAGCAAGCATCTAGAATTCACACCAATCTCCCATTGTTCCCCTTTAAGGAATTAAAGAGCAACTAAAAGGAATTATAACAGCAGTGACTGGACTGATCTTAGCTGAGCCTTGGAACACGGGCAGTTGTCCTTTAATGAGATTCTATTGTTATTTAAGCAACTTGTTTTATTTGTTTGTTTGTTGTTTATGTGTTTGCTTCTTGACAGTTCCAGTGAGATGAAGGTAGTTTACAGGAAGGATAAGTTCAAAACAATCACATTTTTTTGTTGTTGTTTTAAACCACTTGATGATCATCATGCTGGCCAGCTCCTTATGCAAGATCAGGTTATGTAAACACCTCTGGTCTGGAATAGTAGAGACACTCTTAAGATCTTCCGCTGAGACCCAGGTTAGAGTTGGTTCTTGTCCTGAAAGGGCTTTGGTGACATTTCATGTTCTGCTCCCTACTCCCCAGCACGTCAGATGTATCCTTGAAATACTGGTACTCCTTAGACCCCTTTGTTCAGCACCAAGCTCCATGGCAGATCTTATGTTCCTTCTAAACACTGGGCTGCTTAAATCTGACCAGGCCCCATTAGAAGTCCTATCTGTCTTCCGCCATTAAAGGAAGACAAAGATCAAAGCAGTCTCACAGTAATCTGAGATGAGCAAGACAGTGCCAAGCATCAGATCTTTTACTGCTCTTGTTGGCCAGCACTATCCACACTTAAACTATTGAAAAATGTTTGAGAAATTATGACTATGTTAGGACACATCTGAGGTCTCTCTCTCTCTCTCTGTGTGTAGTTGTTGGAGCACCTTGTGTTTCAGGACACAGAGACTGGAGAGGTCATAGGTGTCTGTTGTGGAGAGGAGGAAAAGAGCTAAGCAATATAAATGTAGGTCAGAGATGGGATTTTGCATGCAATCATGAACCACTTGAACTTAGTCTGTGTACTCTACAACAAACCTCTACAACCAAACGTGTATTCTGGATTACAGATGTGCTTGAACAGGAAGATTTGCCATTTGTAGATTATGGGTTTGTGCTAAGTAGGTTTGTGGAGTTTCAACATGTACTGTTCTGCCTTTTAGCGGCCTGTCCCAGAAAAGAAATGATGTCATTGACAAATTTATCTTTAAAACAGGCTCAGATATTTGCTTTATTTATCTCTCTGGCAGGGGTGTAGTGGTAAAATAAGATTTTATTGTCCCATTGTTTGTATAACAATACACTGATATTAAATGGTAAATATAGATAATGCAGTGGGATTTTGCTATGTTGAAGGTTCAAAATGCTACATAAACTCATGAAGCTGGCAAAACTCTATTTCTGAAATTTGAGAGGTGGGAGAGGTGTGTTTACTTGTGTTTAGCGACCACTAAAACCCTGATATCTGGCTCCAGCTGTGTATGGTTGTGTTTGTCTGTGATTCACTAGTGAATGATAAAGCACTAAAGCATCACTGTGCCTGCAGGACTGAAGGAGAGGGAGTCCTAGAGAGATCAGAGAAAAAACATCCATCACTCAGTGAAGTAAATAAATAATCAAAAATAAATAAATAATGCACAGGTCACGTTTCATCTCTGACATGTAGCATCAACGATGTAACACAGCTTTCTGACTTACCAAATCTGACATATGACAGCCATTGATGTCAGTGCGTGGTCCTGGCATAGACTTTACATAATCCTAATCACCAGGTTCCACATGAGATTGCCCTTAAGCAGCTGTCAATTGCATTAGCTGTAACATGCTGTGCTGTTATGTCAGCCAGCCAAACGTTTCATCCCAAAACACTGAGACTATGGTTAGGCAAGCTGAGTGCTCAAACACCCCCCCCAAGCCACCCACACCCAGCCCCACGCCCATTCCCAACCCATGTCTATCTAGATCTGGGTCACTGCCTTGTCAAAGCATAGTAATCTGACCACAGCAAAGGCTTCCGCTCTTCAAAGGGGAAACATTGTCCTCACTGGGCTCGTTTGTAGCCATCAAAGCGGATGCCGCTCATCCACTCAATCAGTGATAACGGCTCTTGCTGGAGCGATGGAGACTGCTTCCTCCTCGTTTCATCAGACGCTGTAGTCCAGCATTAGTCGGGCGATGAGTAAGGAGAGACACCCTGTTATATACCACCCCCCCCCACACACACACATACAGACAAGCTTTTGGCCAGTAGAGGCTATTAAAGCTCAACTTTTTTTTTCTTTTTTCAGGTTTTCAAAACCTTTTCATAATTAGGAGGTTTTGACAGAAATTGGTCATGAAAGCAAAAGTTTTAATGAGAGAGGAATGGTTGTGATAATTTCTCCAGGTCAAATTGATCTGATTTATCTGCGCTTCTTTGTGTAGCTTAAAAAATGTAACTTATACTGAAAATTCCTCTGAATTCGGTTGTGCTGAGGAGAGTCCACAATCCTCCTCTCTCCTGCCCCAGAGACCCACTCCTGCCACTGCCCTCACTGTCCCAGCCGTGAATTTCGCCCTCAGGTAGTCGCGCGTCTCATTTCAGACGTAGGACGACCTGAGTGTCTCACACACACACACACACACACACACACACACACACACACACACACACACACAGACACACACACAAATACACACTCACACACACACATCTACGGCTTCCATTAAAGCTCTGATTTTTCCGGGAAGGGGTCTGGTAAGAAGGGCTCCAGCGTTTTTCTGGACGTGTGTGTCTGAGTGGTCCGTCCGTGAAATCTGCCTGAGCCCTGTGCCATGCTACCTCAGCTTTGTGTGCTTCACTACGGGGCCAGTGGAGGCATAGACGCCCCCTGCTGGTCATGGGCCCACATTGGTGCCTTCACCTGGCCTGGACTCAAAAGATGTACCACTGCAACTGTGCCCTTCAAGAGAGGACATTAAACAACTCACCCATCTCTACTGAGATCTTCATGCATCCTCACAGGTAAATACACACCTAAACAGTAACACACACAAACACACACAGATTCTACGTCCAGTTATATTTATTGTTTAGCCACTAGCAACAAGTAAAGCAATAAACAATGTCTGACACCACAAGCAATGTCTAAACTAAAGGTTAATTAATAACTTGACAAAATTGTTTTGTTAATTTAATACCATCAGCAAGATCCTATAAGAACATGGTAGGATCAACAAAACACTTCCACCTTCCACAGGATAGCTTGTCTTCACACGCGACTGACTGACTTCGCTCATTGCTTGTTGATTTCCTTGTTTCCCATTAATGTCATTAAAAGCAGCTGTTTGCAGTGTCATTGAGTCATTGGCCAGACTTTTGGGTAGAAATAATGTTGGGGATGCCTGTGTCTTTTTATGCTCCTTCCTGATTGCCCTCCACAGCAGCTACACAGCGTTTCTTGTTGTGTTCTGTTGTGGTTGTTGTGTATGTTGTGTGTTTATTTCTTTGTTAGGTTTTGTGTTTGTTTTTGTGTTAGTAGGGGATTGGATTGTAAAGATTCAATGTCTTATTTCATAAAGCTATTGCTGACAGCTCTCGCTGTGTAGTTGCTGTCTCACTCAGTTGTCATGTAAAAAATATCTCTGTAGTCAGGTCACATGGTCAGCGACAGATGGCCTGACCAGAAGGATGTTTCAGCGTTACACCACTGGCTAGAGACTGTCGATATATTAAGCCTCAGTGTGCACCCCGTCATTACCATTTTTTGTGGGATTTTTTTACAGTGTAAGTGAATTATGTGTGATAATTTAGGACAAACTTGGTTGCGATTTTCTTGACCACTTTTGAAACAGAAAGCAGTTTTGTAAGACTAAACTGACATTCAGGAATGAATGTTTCAGACGTCTTATGTTTATGCATTGCAGCGGTCATGTGGAGCCACGTAGAAAAGCCATTTAGCTGCCTGGTCTTTCATCTGAGAGATATAGATGTTACAAATGTACTATTTTGCCCCATTTGACTGAGTGCAGGAGACATGGCTGACAGGCCCCGTCCAACAGATGCATGTCAGTCTGTTTGCCTCCCCCTTGCCAGTGGCCTCCAGGCTTCCCCAGTTGCTATATTCACACACCACCAAGCACAGTGTGACCACCACACACACACACAGACCCACTTATTGCTCCGGCTCTCCAGCACTCCACCCTGGTGTCTGCCAAGGCTCTGCCCTCTGACCCGCCTTGGGCAGCTTCGCCAGTGTCACGCATTTGCTGAGTGTGTTTCTGGCGACCAGAGGCTCCGCCGAGCTGTGCCACGAAAGAGAGGCAGCAAGGGCACCGGCCTTGCATAAACAGATCTAGAGCGGGGAATTTCAGAAGTTGTGTATGCCAGGGGCAGGTTCTTGTTTGCACTTTAAATCAATAATCTATTATGCTCCTCTTCATTCAAGTCTGAACTTAAACTTACTACAGAAAGTTTTTTTTTTCTAATAACAGCCTTGTTAAAAACTTTTGGGGCGACCCTCAATTTTCTTTTATTTATGGAAAACAATGCAGGGGCACTTATTTATTTACCATTGCTAAGGCTAGGGCATGTTTGGCTGGAAGCTCTCCATTGTGCTCACCACAGCCATCTTAAATTTGGAGTATGGTCTTTATAAATCATTTAAAGTATCAAAACTCAAGTACTCAAGTAGTCAAATCGGCCAAATGTCAATGTTTAACACAGCCCCTAGGAAATGAACATATCTCATTCAGCTCTGTTTAGCTTTTATGTTTTGACTTGGAGACCCAGTTCTAAATACAACTTCAGACCCAGTTTCCCCACAGCTTCAAAGGAAAATAGCACAGTTTCAATCGTGGTGTCAAATGTGCTCCTAAATCAATCAGTTGATAGTTGATAGTTGCTCCTAAGCTAAATAGTCTGACATATTCCATGCAACATCTTTACTCTACACACCAAGATCTTCTTGTTAGGATGTCAAAAATCCAGATAGTGGACAGAAATAGAACTCAACCACTAGCGAGCACTCTAAAGTGTGGTGTCTGTGTATCTGTGTGTATTTTTATGTGTGTGTATAGATAGATAGATAGATCGATGGATAGATGCACTATATTGATCCCAAGCTGGGAAACTCACTTGCAGTTGCAGCACGACATGTAGGACAAACACAATAACTGTACAACACAATAACAATACAAAGAGGAGAAAGAGCATAATAAGAAAGTATACGAAATGAAGTGTAATATAATATACAATCTGAAATGCAATGTGTAGTAAAGAAACTTTAAAAATAAAAATGTAAAATAAATACAATGTGGTAAACCAGCTAAGGTGCACAAGTGGAGAGGCATCAGTACAGAAACGCACATGGGAATAGATGTGTCAGATGGGTTTCCCAGTCTGGGACACTTCAGATACACACACATACATTTTTATACCATGCATTGTACTGTAGGCAGACTAAAGTGCAATAATTGGTAAGGGACAGTGAACACGTAACATTCAGTGTAAAATGAATGTACCACTCCAGGATTGGGGAGGCATTAGTTGACCCTTTACCAGAGATGTAGATGTTGTAAAGTGTGATGGCATATGGCCGGAAAGATTTCCTATATCTGTCCCTATGACAGTGGAGATGGAGATGTCTGAGTGAGAAGACACTCTGGTGTCTGACCACCGTGTGATGGAGAGGGTTCTTATCATTATCCATGATGGTTAACAGTTTGTTCAGTGCTCTCCTCTCCACCACAGTTTCTAATGAATCCAGTCTGAGGCCTAGTACAGAGCCAGCCTTCCTGATGATGTTGTTCAGTCTATTAGTATCATTGGCTCCAATGCTACCGCCCCAACACACAACATCAGAAGATTGTGCTAGCTAGTACTGCATTTCCAGTCCAGTCTGCTATCTATCATGACTCCCAGGTACTTGTACTCCTCAACCTCCTCCATCACCTCTCCCCTGATAATTAGTGGGTGTGTAGGCATCTTCTTCCTCCTGAAATCTGTGCATGTGTGCACACATCTGAATTATAGTGTGTTGCCCTTAACTAGGGTGCAAATACAGAAAAAATACATCATTATGTAGTTTGATTGTACTTTAGTTGGGCTGTATGGACATGTATGTGCATGTGTTTGTGTATGTATATCCACTGCAGGCTGTGCTAAGAGGAGTGTATCTCTGATCTCTCCAACGCTCAGTACATCCCCCTCCCTCGCACTGAGCCCCCTCTGGAGCAACCAGACGAGAGGCAAGCCTGACCCTTTGTCTTTGTTTGTTTGTCTTCTCAGGCCTCAGAAAGAACATGTGAGATCCTCAATGAAAGCGAGTGGATGAGGATAAGGATGAGGATGATGACTCCCCAGAGCAAAAACTTTCATTGAAAGACAAAGTGACGTGGCTCTGGTGACAGTGGCCTTGTTGGTTAAACAAATTTGTTGTCCTCAAGACACAAATTGAAATGAGAGGTGGGCTGCATGAGACTCTTCTGACCCATTTAAATGGAAGACTGCACAAGAATATTCATCAAAATTATAAATATACAGCAGTACAGCACTCCATTCCCTGGGAGGTCTTTTATTTTGACGGAGTTGGGGTATAATGGGAAAAACACAAAAGGACCAAAGCAAAATGGAGCATGATACAGCATCACTTCTCATAGACATATGTGTGGAAAAAAATAAGGAGGACCTCACCTGGTTTAACATGGTAACTGGATCTGACTGGCTGTTTCTGAGAAACTGTTGTGAGCTGTGAGTCGACATGTTATCTACTCACAGCTGACATGGTAGTGGCCTGAACTTGGAATCCAACCATTCTGAGTGAAACAAATGCCCTCATGGTGCAAAGCTCAATCTAGATCATGGAGATATCATCCATCTCTTCCCACAGCAAATGGAAGAAATAAATGATGGTGATAAAGTGGAAAGGAACTACTTCTGTAACAAAATATGTGTGAGATGCTTGATGGTGTTGTACATTGTGCAGAGACCTTCTTTTCAATGGACCATGGACCTACAGAATACCTGACTTGTTATATGAAACAATAATAAATCTAGACCTGCGTTTTACACGGCACACCTTAGGCTCCCATTTACTTCTATTACTAGTCATCTCTATGGAACATGTAAATATAGAACATGTGTAAGAACATTCATACTTATATTTTGATTGACACCAGTATAAATAATTGCATAAACCAGTTATTGACAGGATACCACAGATTTAATGTCAGTTAGGCAACTAGCCGTGATAATTCTACCTTTTAGCATTAACTACCTTTGTAAGCACAAATATGCATGTACGGGAATAATATTCAACCTGCGAGGACATTTGTCGAAATCAGTGCTGATAAAAGTCTGTTGAATTCTTGTGTCAAACAGGGGTCAAATGTCTGGCTCCCTTAGACAGTTGTCTCTGGTTCTCTCGCTCTCCGATAGGGGCCTGATTATGATGCATGAGTAGGCATGACCTTGCACCAAGGTGGATGATTTAGTAGGGATTGTCCTTTGCTATACTGAGCATGTACGAAAGAAAGTACTAAAACACAGAAGCATATCTAATCCACAAGCAGCTGGGTGAGAGATCACACACATATGATAATGCTTTTTATTTGTGTGTTATGAAAGCTTTTGTTACATGTTGTTTTGTTACATGTTGGGTACGTAAGCATGTTGATGCCCATTCCACATAAATGGCACAAACCTGGCAGTGTCACCGAAATCCTAGATTTTGTAGGAAGGAAATGGGTGTATAAGCTCATACATTGTTTGTTAATATTCTGAAATTATTATTGAAGTAGTTTGTGGGTAGTTTGTAAATAATGAAAAGTATTAAAAGAATATTTTTTTGCAAATGAAAAAAGAAAAACTTTTTATAAACTGAATCCACTAAATTCCAATGTCATCTACATATACAATGCTTAGAAATGTCAATAAAAAACACCTGTAGGAAAGTATAATGCTTTTAAAATGTTTCTAAATGTTAAAAGATAATTAGTTGTCATACCCTGTATATAAGGATTCTATCTTTATTTTTGCCATTTATTTTATTTATTTAATTTAAATGTATTATAAAGTTCTCATTACACTATTATGAAGAAAAATAATCAAAAGAACCAATATAGAAATACTGACACAGAAAGATGTTTGCTTCACACTGTACCATTTGTCACTCAATATGGTGATAAAGGGTGTTTTACCTTTTTTAAACAAAGCATTTCATAACCTTTTCATGTTACCTTTTTCCCCATTTTAACATTTCAACTGTAAATAAGCTACGCTGGCGAGTCTTTTGACAAGAAGCCGTGGCTGGAAGGAGCTAATAAAAGATTGCTGGGGCATTAATAGGTTTCTTCTGTGTTCAGAGTGAATTAAAGCAGACACCAGAGGATAGCAGGAGTTGTTATTTATTCACATCCTCCTCAAGCCTAATGTTGGTGGGGTGATAAGTTCAACCCAGCTCCCTCAAATGACACCAGGTATTCAACAATGCAGATGAACTCCCTTGTGTTCTAGGGCTGTAGAAAAGTCTCAGGACTGCGCAAAAGAGTTTATTTATGTTTATCTATTTTTACTTTTTACTTCTATGAGGTAAAACACCTTTATCTACTCAGATCTACTCAGTGTGGTGCAATGCAAACTTATGTTACTCTGTGCTGTTTGTGTAAATGTCAACACTCACAAAATGGCTCTTGCATGCTAAAGATGATGCATACATTGACCCACATTTTGAGGGTTCTGTTCTGCTAACCTCCCCTTTGCTGAACTGAAGAATGGTATGAGCTTGGATACTTGAACATCTGTTGGACCAAGTGTGAGCCTTTGTGCTGAAGAAAACAGCTGGTGTAGATGTCTGACTCCTCCATGGCTCTAAGAGATTAGGAAGTGACTCACTGTATGTGTGCGTGTGTGATGTATGTGTTTGTGCAATGTGTGTGCTTGTGTGTGTCTGCATGCATGTGTGTGTGTGCATGCAGGCATGCATGTGTGTGTGTGAAGTAGAAGTAGAAGAAGTAGAAGTCTTTTATTGTCACTATACAATTCACACAAAATTGTGTGTGTGTAGATGTGTTTCATGTCTCATTCCTCAGTGGATTGGATGGCCAAGGACCTCAGTGACCCATGGCTGGGGTTTGTTTTCTCTCAGCATGAGGTTTGGGCTGAAGACCTGCACATGTGACCTGGCTGAAGCTCTGATTGTTTTTGTTCACCTCAGAGTTCCTGCCTATCATCCCAACATCCCTCCATCTCGAAGATGAAAAGAGAAAGAGAGACAGAAAGAAAGTATGATATGTGATGACATAACGACAATAAGAGAAATGGAGAGAAGAGGACAGAGGAGAAGACTAAAAACAGAGATATTTGGAGGAAAAACAAGACAGTGATAAGGGTGAGAGAAAAAAATTGTGAAGAAGTGAAGAAGAGACAGTAAAAAGGAATAAAAAGAAGGCAGAGCTTGTGAGTCTGATGTGAGCCAATCTGGCATTGTCTCCAGAGCTAATGGTTGCTCTGCAGTAGGATGGTAATCACCAGGGCTTGCAGTGAAGCGCCAACCAACACCCGGCCACTCTAATAGCTCCTGTAGTGCCACTTAGACTTTCCCACAATACCACAGGGCATCAGGGCAGCACTTAGAGCACAGGAAACACTGTTTCACTGTATGCAGTCACAGGAATATGGGATTTATGTAGGTTTACCTTATTTGTTTTGGGGAAACATGACAACCTTTTGAGATTCTTTCTTCAAGCCACAGTATCAGTGTAATTCCTGGAGCTGTTTTCAGTCTACCCTTACCCCATGTAACCCATGTTTAATAAAGATATTTCATAATAGTCTTTGAATCTGTTGAGCCCATGTGCTTGCATATGCATGAATTAATTTATTTGTTCGCTGTTTCTTTGTCTTAAAAATGTGTATTTCAAAAGTCACAAAAGAGTTGGTTGTCCACCAGTCAATATCAGAAAATAAGCAAGCAGGACTCGAATGCCAAGCCTCATCCTGAAAGGGCAAATCTGATATTGACTGGAAAACAATCGTTTAGCTACTTGTCAAAAAGAGAAAAGACACAAAAAACGTAACTAATGTTCAGTTGTGACAATGAATGGTCTACTTATGGACTGATGTGAAAGACATGCATCAAAAACACAATTGGCACACCACACCTCACAAACTCCACACTTCACATCAGGAATCATGTCCTCCCACCCAAACAAGAGTATTTAGAGAGCGAAGAGAGTGGCCCCTGGATGAACCTCTGTCTTTCCCAGATAGGGAGAATAGAGGGATAGAGAGAGGGGGAAGAGAGAGACAGAGGAAGGATAAGAGAGAGAGAGACAGAGGAGGATGAAAGAGAGAGAGAAGAGAGAGACATGGCGAGAGAAAGAGGGGGCAAGGGGGAAAGATAGAGGGAGGATAGACAGAGAAAGAGACAGAGCGAGAGAGAAAGAAAGAGATCTGGCTTTCACTCCCAGTCCATAAAGAGAGACTCTCTCCCAGCAGGCTTCTATATGACCAACTGCTGAGTCACCCATTCTCACTGGCGTGCTATGTGTACGTTTCCCAAAAATCCACCTGAATAATGTTCCCTTGGAAGAAGTCCCTGGAGACCTTAAGAGGAGCTGTGTTTCAGTTCAGACTCAGACTCGGACCCTCAGGGTGTAATAACAACAACATGGGCCTCGCGTCTGGGACCAGGAAAAAAAAAGAGATTTGTTTTTATAACAATGACCAAACACAACATCTCTAAACATTTAATAAGTTGAATTAAGAGCTGGAGCTGTAACAGTCTGTAATTGTGAAAGTCTAAACAGCAATATTGAAATGATGCTTAGGGATAGAGAAGGGCCTCTCTCTGATAGCGGCTTATGGGATGGCCAAGTTAAATAAAGATGGGTCTTGTTTTGAAGTTGAAGTGGAACAGTTTGTCCTGGGAGGGTTGGACACAGATATCTGTGGGTTGTGATTAACACAGACAGACCTCCAGCCTAGATGGAGACTAATTTAATCTAAACCATAAAAGGTCACAGAAACAGATGTAGAATGGCACTGTTTACACAGACACATTTGATAAATAAACAGGGAATAACAAGAATGAAACAACAGAAGTTAGGAAATTCTAAGAATAAGTCAGAGAGAGATAAGTCAAACAGACACTGGACTGGATTATATATAGACTGGAATGAAGAGAATTAACAAGCAGCCCTGGTCAGAGTTGGTGGCAGCACCAAGTCTCTGTAAATGACCATAGTGAATGCATGGCTACTTCTTGACAGAAATTTCTATTCCAGTGTTTAGTGATGTCTGAGTAGGCTTGCCAGATCCTGCCCTGCTCCTGATTATACGGCTTTGATACCAGCTGAATCTGAGACTGTATTTCAATTGACTTATCTATCTATCCCTTCTATTCAAGCTGATCACCAAACCAGTGGATTTAGTGGAGTGTGGTGAGCTTCACACCATGGCAGTTGACATCACTTCTCTTCACAGACAACAGTTGCACTGGTGGCATCAGTATTATACAACATAGACCTGCACTGTCTTTCATTTTGAGTAAAAAAAAGTTTCTTGTATACAGGAAATATGCATTTGCTGTCTTTCTGAAAAAATAAATATCCAGAGGAATATATTGTACCAACTTTGATTTCACCACCACTGGTTTCACTGCTTCAAAAGTAATTTTAAAGGATGCAGTTGAGAATTGGTTCGGTGTCAGCCAGGCTCAATCTATTCCCATGATAGCTAGTGTCTAACTGCTGACTAGGGTTGCCAGTTCTTGCCCTGATCTATTCCCGTGTTCGGTGGCATCTGAATGAGTTGTCTGGCACTGCCAGGGATCTTTAAATAAAACAGTGGAATGTACCAGTGGTCCTGCACCTTGGTAGACCAGCCAAAAAAGGGGAGGGGGAGTAGGAAGAGGAGGAGGAGGAATACTCACCCTGAGGTAGCCTGGAGGAGACGAAACGAGAGACAGATGCCAACAATCCATTCCCACTGTCTAGCCACCAGGCTGAGGGAAGGGTGGGGGTTAAAACCTCTTGACCAGTGCTGGTCTGCAGTGTCTGAGTTCCAAGTGAACACAAACCTTTTTAGACAGACCCAGTGGTGCACTGAAGTTACTGTACTATACTATATATACTATTATATAGTATGATTGCACATGTGATCTTCAGAGAGGGGACTGGATAATTAAAATCTCTATAGTTTAAGTGGTGCACAGTGGTGCCAGATGGGTCATGCAAGTTTAATTTGACTCAACACATAGCACAGTGCGGTGCAGTGCAGTGTAGTGCAATTCAGAAGGAAGGACCTTTTGCATCCATAGGGTTGGCTAGTCCCTGCTGGGCTCACAGAGGAATGTGAGGGAGAGTGTGATTTGGGTCCCATTGCTCTCCTCCTCCAGCACACGTCCTCGTGGAGCTTACGTCTACAAACACATACCCACACAGACACACCATACACCTCCCACTTTCCTTTCCTATTCTAGGGTTGAAGGAGATGTGGTAAAAAAGAGGGAAAGGGTGAGTGAAAAAAGAAAATGGGTGTGAGAGAAAAGAGAGTAATGAGAGAGAGAGAGAGAGAGAGAGAAAAGAGAATATGTGCAAAAGAGAGGGAGAAGAGAGAGAGATCAGGATGGCAGAGAGACAGAGAAGTAGAGGGAGAGAGTGAGGGAGAGAGAGACTAGACACTAGACAGGAATGTGAAAGCGGGGGGGGACCTACAGCAGGGTGATATAGAACAGCAGCAATGGGAAGGAATGCCTGTGTCTGAGGGAGAGAAAGAGAGAAGGAAAGAGGGAAAGAGAGAAAGAGGTGGGGAAAAGAGTTAAGGAGGAGGGAACGGAGGGAGTGGAAAGCCTCTGTGTATTTGTCCATACACGTGTGCGTGTGTGTGTGTAGCGCATGTGTGTGTGAGTGTGTGTGTGAGTGAGTAGAAGCGTGGCTAGTACTGAATGAAAGAGGCCCTTGCCATGCAGTGTTGATGGTCTTCCAGCACCAGAGCACATGTCCAGAGCTGTGCAAGGATCTGTCACAGCTACGCACTGGAGTGGAGTTGTGTGGAAAAGGAGCAACGTTTTTCGCCAAAAGGCATTCCTGGGAATTCAAACAGGCCCTTGATTGTCTGTTAGTTCACACCAACTCTGGTGAGACTTTGCTGCAACATTGCCCCCACAATGACAGGAGTAGGTTGTCGGGGAGCTGGAATGCCTGAGAATGGACTGATGCTGATTGTTTTGACAGTACTTATGAGCTCCAGGTCTGGTGATGCCCATCCACAATGCCTGGACTACAAGCCCCCATTTCAGCCCCCAGAGCCTCTGATTTTCTGCAAAGAGTACGCCAAGTTTGGATGCTGCACCCTAGAGAAGGACAATGAGATATCAGAGAGGTTCTATCAGATCATGGACTATTTTGATTACACTGGATTTGTGGCATGTGGGAAATACATTCGGAGCATTCTTTGCCAGGTAAGAAAGCAACGGATTGCACTTTTTTTTTACTGTCAGCCATACTTAATACAGCAAGTTTTATTGAGTCAGTGTGTAGGTAAGAAGTCATCAGACATTATTACCTGACAGAGGAGCCATGACCAGGAGCACACATTGCTTGATTTGGTCAGGAGTTCATCTAAAATGAATAAAACATGCAGAAAAGTGTTTGTAACACATTGAACACATTTTACACAGATGTCAATACAAAGTCTCAGAGGGAATTTAATTTAAGGGCATTTAGGGGCAATTCAATACACTGTCAGAATTCAATATAGCAATAGAATTTAGAAGGAAGTGACTCCAGACACTCCCATCCCTCAAGAAAATGCTTCCAGCACACGTCTGCAGAGTATGCACAAACACAGACCTAAATGGGACCCATGCACCAAACATATCATTATGTAAGACCTTGACTGGTCTTTGAGACCATGAGTAATAGCAAGTCCATGCCAACTGTGTCTCTTTTAGACCCAAAAACTCACAGCCACAACATTGCCTGAGGAAAAGGAGGATAGTCAGAAGAGGGTAGGAAAGAAAAAAATATGTGAAGCCCATGAATCTTTACCCGCACCGTGGTACACACACTTGGATGAATTAGGAGAGCTGGTTTTCCATTTCATTTGCAGAGAGAAGACAGGGCCCTGCGGTTAGGTGTAGGGGCACCCAGTGCTAGTAGCCACTTTGCGGAGCAAAGCTGCGCTCAATGATGGCCTTTGTTCCAGAGTTTATCACTGCCACAGACAGCTCTCTGTGATCACTCCTAGGCCCACTGACCAGGAAATCATCCACTTCCCGTCCAGGTAGAGGAACAGGAAATACTATATCCCCATCTTGGAAGAGAGAGAGAGGATAGGGGGTGAGAATGAGAGAGAGAGGGTGAGTGTGAGTCTCTGTGTGTGCATGTGTGTGTGAGAGAGAGAGATAGAGAGAGAGCATGTATGTGAGTGTGCATTCGAGAGTGAGAGAGAGACACAGTTTTTGTGGGAGAGGTGAAGAGTTGAATCATATAATGGAAACATCCAGTGTGAGTGAGGGCTAACAAAGGAGTAAATATTTACTACTGCTGACATGTTCTTCCCTGTCGTCAGAGCAGAGTACACCAGACTGACCACTGAAGCACTCAGCACAACCTGACCCCTCTTAAACTGGATAAAACAGACCAAGCCAGATATCGTCTTTAATTCTCTGTTACCTTTGTCTTCTTTTTAATCGATCTTCCTCTCAACTTCAACTTCAAATGCTTTATTGGCATGACTGTTAATATACAGTTTTGCCAAAGCAAGAATAATGGGGGAGAAAAATGCTGATAAAAATCTTTCTTTCTCTCCCTCTCTCTCTTTCTGCTTCTCTTTCTCTCTGAGAGAGATGTCAATGTGAAGTGTCGTGTGTGAGTGTGTGTGTGTGAGGGAGAGAGAGAGAGAGAGAGACAGCCTGTCGCACTCAGATGTGGCCAAGAACAGTTTTTTTCCCCTCTCTTTCTCTCTCTCTCCCTCCCTTCTTCCCTTCTCTTTCTCTGGTTTTATTGGCTACCCTCTCTGGTAGTGCAACAGTCCTCTTTGAGGTTCCTTTGAGGGTATTTCTGTTGACTCACAGCGGAAACTGAGAAACACCCTGAGCACAGATTTAACTCCATAAAGCATCAGCCAGTAAGACCCATTCACTGCTGGGTATTACTGTTCCTCCATGCTGTGCCCAAGTCATGCCAAACCGAATTACGGTTACTTTTTCTACTTAAAATTGGTGCTGAGCCTGCTGAAAGTGCTTTACAGTTGTGAAGTTGAAAGTCAAAAAACGTTTGGGGAAGTTGAACTGTTTAAACTGTGTGTTAATAAAAGACATGAGAGTTGCAACACTACCAAAACTTCATTCATGATACACATTCGCTACTGCAGGTCACTGTCTTCAGTGCCTATGTGAACACATGTAGCGTGTCACTGGAACACATTCAGTCATACTGCTCTCTCCCCCATAATACTTTATGAGGCTTCACTTTATGAAGTGAAAAATGCATCAAATAACACATGAAAATACTTCAGCATTTAGTATGCATATATACACCATTTAGTGAGCACAGGCTGGATACAACTATAACAGCTTACTGTGCCTTACAAAGTTTCATCCACTAACACACATTCCCAGCTGTGAGTTACTGTTACATCTGTCCCCGATTGTGAATAGCCTGTGTCAGCTGAAAGTGACACAGAGGACACTATCCAAACACCAGTGTTGGCCAGCAAGGACAATAAAACATTATTGGGCCACCCACACTGATTGACTGTAATGTGCCCAAAGGCTTGAGAACACAATGATTGCTGGAGCTAGGCAATCAATCTCTATGAGGCACCCAACACCTCCTCTACAGAGATGCTGCCTGATATGTTGGTTAGCCAAGTGAGCAGGCAAAAGAATGATTATGGGTAAGTGCTATGCGCTTCGGTTTTCAGACCAAGGACAGCTGAGATTTACTGCTACCACTAGCACTGATTATCTTATCTTGACTTCAGCTCTCCTTCTCTATCTCTCTTAGGCTCTTCTAATCTTTGTTTTTCTTAGCTTGCTTTGTTTCTCTCCATCTTTTTGTGTGACTCACTGCCAACTTCTAACTTTCAGTATTTTTCATCAGTTCACATTGAACTCTACTTTTGTTCTCTATCTCTCTCTCTTCTCCTCTTCCCTCTGCATGTCTCTCTTCATTGGACAATTAGAGAAGTTCAAAGAATAAGTAAGCTGGAGGAGTTGGAAGAGTGGCTCAGCCTGTTCAAAACCAACTCAAAACAAGGTTGTATTTATTACATTCTGTGGGCTGTCACTACAATGTTTATCACTGCAAATTAGAGCATTCACTATGCACAGAGTGATTTGGACAGTGTGGAATAGACTCTACCTTTGTTGTTTCAGTGAATACATTAGTCTATCATTGGAAAACATGTGAAATGTGACATGTTAAGAAGAACAAAACACTTTACATAATGAAGCGAAGAAGAAAAAACTCAAGTTTAACAGATTTGAATTCAGGTCCATTGTTCTTCCAAATGTACATTCAATATGCTGACTAGGCTTAAAGCAATAGTTTGGAGTAATTCCAAACATAACCCTGTTGAACAAGCCTGCCAAGTGCTGTCAGTAGGAGGGAGAACAAGGGAATATGGAATAACATAGACCAAATAGCAGACCGGTAGCTAGGGCTAACAGAATGTTACAGTGGTCACGACCCCCAAATTCAGTTTCATCTGATACCTGAAACTATGCTACGAACTGAAAATGTAACGGAGTTAGCAAGTATGCAATTAACTTAGGAAATGTAGTGGAGTAAAAGTAACAGAAAGTAACAGACAAAGCGACACATTTTTAATAATTTAAGTAAAGTATACATACTCCCAAAACAGACTTACGTACTGTACACTGTAGTGAAGTATTTTTACTTTGTTACTATACGTCTCTGTTTGAGACCTAATGTAAAGACTGTCTTGGTGTGAATCCAGCTTATATTTCAAGTAACACTTGCCTGAGATGTTATACTACCTCATTGATGCGTTAAATGTATGTAGAGGACAAATTTCCCTTCCAGGACAACAGCTTCATTACTGCTGTATGACTCATTTAATAACATATTTGTTACTGCTTTATAATGCATGAAATAGTTTGGGTTGACCATGTTACAACTAATCTATGAGTTTGAATAAATATATTTTTTCATTTTCTTATTTTCTCCCCAAATCATCAATTATTTAAAGTTTCACTTCAAAATCTCTCTATCTCTCTCTCTGTCTCTCTCTCAGTCAATGTGTGTGTGTGTGTGTGTGTGTGTGTGTGTGCGTGTGTTGGTTTAAGATGGCATATAATCCTTAGGTTCCTCCATACATGTGCAGGACAACTGTGTTCTTTTAGTCTTTCACCCAACATAGGTTTAGCCTGTCATTGCGTCACACACACACATAGAGTCTAAATACTGCATATGCAGAGAATACACGTCACAGGTTTTCCCTCAAAAAGCAGATGGGCTAATAAAATAGACATGAAGCTTACATCTGTTAGGATTTCTTACTGGAGGTGTAAGGACTACTTTTAGCACATTACAAATACCAGAGAGAGCATAATGTTTGTGCTGGAATACATGTAACCTTGCAGACTCACAGTCTACTGAGGTCATATCCTTAATCTCACATTCTTAAAAGGCATGGTGAGCTATTCACAAACTTGGTTTGGATCAAGTTTACCTCTTGCTCCAAACATCCTAGACTAGACCCTGTTTCTGCCTGTCATTCGATTGATTTCCACTGCGGGCTGCATCTTTTAGTTGTTACTATGCATTTCCTGGGTCGCGGTGGGTGTGTGCGTGTGTGGCTTGGACTTAATGATGGATTGGACTTTCCAAGATGCCTATCAATAGAAGTATTTATAGTTTAAATGCTACCTATTAGCCGGCTCAGTGACAAGCTTAGTGGACGGGAACTAGCGATACAGCTTATTACAGCAGATCCAGGGGAGTTGGCACAAACAGTAGCTTTGAAGAGGACAAACTTAGACCACAAAAGACTTTATTCTACATGAAGGAAAATTGTACGCAATAATGTGCCAATGTGTATTTTGCAGCTATTATTGTCAAAAAATAGACACTGAGCAAAAAACACACATCAGATAACACACGTTTAGAACACAGACTAATAAACAAGCTTCTGAATAGCGCTTGGAAAATAGTGATTAAACGGTTATTGCTATCTCCTCTGTCTCCCTCGGCGGTAAGTGAGGGCTATCAGTGCGCTATCTGGTGTTGAGGTACACTCTGGTGCCTATACACTTTAGATACATGTGTAAACAGACCTGACCACTTCACCACTTGTGACCAGGTGACCCAAAACACATGCTAGAAACAAATCAAAACAGCATGATTCCACTGCTTTCGTGAGGAGTGTAGTGGGCATTGGACATGAGGGTATGGAGTTCACCCACTTCTTGGAACAGATTGTTTAGGTATTTCTCACATTTTAAAAAAGAAATAGCCATTCTTTTATAAGGCGTTGTTACTAGTGGTTACCTGAGGTGCACATGTCGAGCAAACCTCTCCTATAAGTCCTCTATTGTCATCAACAAATGCAACTTAACATAGGTAATACTGTCAACGTAGGTTTTGTAGGTGCATGTAACTTTCTTTGCAATTAGGCCTGCTTCATTACAAACACGCATTCCTCAGGCCTCAGGCACAGACTGGCAGGCTATGAGACACTGATTATTCTTCTTTGAGAGTTATTTGCATATAAATAAATGAAGTAGAGTAGAATTTAACTGGGTAATTTGTGTGTAACAAGGCAGGTAGCCTAAGTAAATAAATAGTATGACTTCAGCATACTCAGTACAAAGCGATTGCTCAAACCATCTGTATTTTGCTTTGAAACTTTCAAACATTCATTATTTATTTATTTGATTTGATTAATTTTAATTGTTAAATGCTAATCGCTGTTTGGATTTGTAACGTCTGCTCAGTAGAACTTGTTTTAGATGTTGGCCCAGTAATTTCAACATTTACCAAGACTTTGAAGGTTAGTGCTAAATATTTTACATAATAGTTTTGTATTCTTTCCAAGCCGCCCTGGAAATTGCAAGCATACATGCCTTCAGATATATTCATTATTGTTTCCAAGCTAGACATTGTGTCTCCATCAAGGGCAAAGTGACCTGTAATCAATGCTATGGGTTTTTATTTTATCTTCAAGAGACTCCTGATGTTGGGAAGTCAAAACAACACCAAATGTCAGACACTGGAGTTACAAACTACATGGAATGACATTACGTAATGAGGCAATGATATGGATAGTTACTAGCAGACAGTTTCCTTCAGGGTGAAGGCAATTTGAAGAGATTCATTTCTACCACATAACCCTTGCTGCGTAACATACTTAATCACAGAGCACATTCAGACCAATATATTTTGCTACAACACTAGGACAACATTTTCATGATCTGTTTGTCAAACCTCCAGTTGCTTTAAGATCTCACAATGCAAGTCTTTTAGCCTCATAAAATGTTAGCATTAAAGACCAGGCACAGCTGTTCAACCAGACAACCAGAATATACTCATGCTGTGCTGATTACAGGCCCTATTTGGCTTTCATTTTTTGTAACTTAAGTTCAATTTAAGATGTTTGTATTTCAGGCCTGTTTGATAGTCACTTGAGTAATGTTATTTAGGAAATAGAATTCTAACATTTTATGGCAGACTGCATATCTCTTGGATATGGTGTATGGATATGGATATGTGTATGGAGATTGTGGCCAGTGACTTTGGAGAGACTTAGATATTTAATAAAATGTGGATATCTTACCGTTGAGACTATTCTCCACCTCAACAGTGCTTAGGGTACTTTGTCCATCTATCTGCTCTGTCCATCAGGAATGCTCTCCATATGCAGCTCACCTCTATGATGCTGAGGATGCCAACACACCCATGCGGGAGCTGCCGGGCCTGTGTGGTGGCTACTGCTCTGACTACTGGCGCCAGTGTCGCTACACTCTGAGCCTGCTCATAGAGACCAACAACATTACTGCAAGCATCGAGGAGGACCGTGACAAATTCTGTGACTTCCTGGTGCTGAAGGACCCCGAGTACTGCTACCCGAGCGTGCTTGCCAATGCCGAGCTCAACAGCAACCTTGGAGACCTTCAGGAAGACAAGGAGGGGTGTCTGCAACTATGCTTGCAGGAAGTGGCTAACGGGCTCCGCAACCCTGTCGCCATGGTGCACGCAGAGGACGGCACGCACCGCTTCTGGGTGGCCGAGCAGTTGGGCTACGTGTGGACGTACCTGCCAAACGGCTCGCGTATCGATAGGCCCTTCCTTAACCTCACTAAAGCTGTACTGACCTCCCCGTGGGCAGGAGATGAGAGGGGCTTCCTCTGCATAGCCCTCCATCCACGCTTTACCACTGTAAAGAAGGCCTACGTCTACTACTCTGTCAAGGTGGGGAAGGAAGAGAGGATCCGCATCAGCGAATTCACCCTGTCAGAGGCTGACATGAACATGCTGGACCACACCTCAGAGAGGTAGGTAGTCCCATTACTTTTCAATGGGCACACCTTTAGCACCATATTTCAATGCCCAGGCCTTTGTGAAAGTCTGATGGGAAATACTAAAGAGATACCAAGTGTGTGCATTGTGCATGATACCAGGTGTTGTGCGTGTGTGCGTGTGTGTGTGTGTGTGTGTGTGTACTGGCAATGAAAGAGACGCATCTCTCTGCATTATAAGTCAGTGTACCATCAAAATGAGTCTGAAGTTGTTATTTTAGGTTTTTTAGTGTTTCTTTAAAGTCTGTGCAACAGGGAGTGTTCTATTCCCAACTGGTGTTTTACTCTGGCTTGTAGAATTCTTCTGGAGGTCAGGGAGCCAGCATCCAATCACAATGGCGGCCAGCTTCTCTTTGGACATGACGGTTATCTCTACATCTTTACTGGAGATGGTGGACGAGCCGGAGACCCCTTTGGCAAGTTCGGGAACTCTCAGAACAAGTAAGTCCCATTTTTCCCCACCATTTGCCCCAACTGTCCTACGCAATCAATCATCTGCCAAGCGAGACATGGCAATTATTTCAACAGCTCGGAGCAATAGAGATGACAAGTTGATTACTAACCGCTGTGGTTGATTGTGGTGGGTTGTGTGGTGTTTGTTGTGGGTTTTCCCTCCTTTGCTCATTTAAAAGGGAATGCGATATTGATCATAGCCTTGATGGTTTGAGACATCTTCACATTTAAGGAATGACATCATTTGTTTATCCTGAGAGCTATGTGTTTACGTCTGAGCCTCGTGGGCTTGCTCAGGCCTTCTATGTCTCTGACTCATATCAGCGTCACTGCAATGCATGGAAAAATGCATTTTTCAAGTCCACTGTCCAGTGCTCTGCTGCGGAGCTCTACAGGCTGCATATTATGCATATTAGTCAAATGAGGGCTGAAGTGCTGTCAAGCAGTGTTTGTTGAAAATGGTTAACATTGTGGAAAATTAAGTGAAATCTGCGTTAAATTGGCCTCAGAAAAAAAGACCATATCAAGTGAAAAAAAAAACATCCTTCTGTGGAGACATCCTCAATCCTTTTCATTCAGTTATGTTTTTATTTTTATTTTTTGAGATCTGTAAACTACATTTTCTGCCTCCCTGGGGTTAGGGTTAGGATTAGTTATCCTAACCCTAACCCTTGGTTTTCCAGATGCCATTTAGTCAGTAAGCATATCTTCTCTGAAAGATCTGTCAGGCTGAATTTGTTTTGAAACCTATAGCTCAAGAATTGAGTTCTGCCTACTTATTTCAGTGTCAATGTTTGTTTACGTGAGAAGACACAAGATGTGTGCTGGACATATCACACTGGTATGTCAGGGTCGTCTGGCTCTCAGATAGTTCTGCAGCATCTCATTGAATAGAGCTTTGGTAGCGATTCTGTCTCTGAACAGGGTAAACAGTAACATGTGACCTCTGCTCAGTGGCATCCTACTGCATCTGTCTAGTCCAGCAAACATTTGGCTCAAGTGGGAAAGGTCTAGGCACGGTCCGGCCAACCAGCCTGCCAGCCAGACAGCAGCACACTGGTTCAAAATATTAACCTTGGCACGGCTCTGCAGACTTCCCTCTCGGACACCATTGGAAATAACAGTGCCCAGTGAACTTACAGGGTGGCATCGTGCCAGGCAGAACCCAGCGGCCCAACCTGCTGAGGGACCCGCCTTGTTTACTTACACCACAAGATGGCCGCCCCTGCTGAGCGTGTCACCAACCCAAGAACCGACAGTGGTGCGAAAGCGCAGTGTGGATAAACCAATGTGAATGGAAGGCCTGGCTGTGCAGAGTGTCAGTAACACGTGGCAAACACAGCTGCATGCACAGCTCTTCGGATGACTCTGTGTCCCTGTGTGAGCTCTAGATCTCTAAACAGCCTCTGTCACTCACTCACTGTACACTGAGAGCATTCACATGCTCAGGGTAGAAGGATTTCCTGGAGGGTTAGGGGTTTTTGGAGCCTACAACTGGAGCTCTCCTTTGCATCGCTAATGGTAGAGCAGCCTGACATTTATTGGCTTCGTTAATTTATGTCAGTAATGAGAAGGATTTATTTTGTATGTTTTTATTTTATCTCAGTTTTGTTATTTATATTTTAAAAAGCCGTTTGATGACTGCATTATGTACTGTGTTATAAGATTGCAGTGCAACGTACTGTAGTATTTGTAAGTTGGCATACATATGTGTGTTGCTCGCACAGAGCCATGACAATTACTATGCTTTTGGAGTCTACAAACTTGTTCCTCACAATCATAATTTGAAGAGATTCTTTTAGAACCACAGTGAAGGTGAAGGAACCAGGAGACAAAAATGTGTCACTCACAGAGTGATGAGGAGGAAGTAGGGCAGTTCCAAGGGCCCTGCACTCAGTGGAGACCATCAGAGAACATAATGACCAATATTATCAACATATCATCATATTACCATCGTTACCACTTTCTCTCAACTACAATGTTCATATCTCAAAATGTGCCTATCACAGAAAATGCCAAGACTATAATGACAGATTTTGAAAATACTGTATATACATTTCCTCTTTACAGTAGGCCCATGTCAATGCTCTCTATCCTTATCTCAACAACTGTGGCTTTATGGCTATGCTACATGGACTCACAGCCGCACCTTCTGTTGGCACTGACATAGCAAAAACACCCTGTCTCAAAGCCAGCATGCGGCAGTCACGGCCCAGTAAATGTGACACAGTGGCGCTGTCCAGGCAAATCATCACTTGTGCAAAACCCAGCACCCCTCTGGATCCCTGTCCTGGGTCATTTTCTTTTATGGACAGAAGAGAATTCCTCTCGCATTCTTTTTATGTTCTCTCCTATCTGCTGTTTCAGAAAACTCAGCTCCTCACATTATATGGTAAACACCCCAATTCCCAGGTGGTGTCCAAAAGTACACACACACACACACACACACACACACAGCTATAACACCTCTTATATCACAAAAATTGTGATACTCTATAAATGATATAGATTTGCCTGGCCGTGGCGGACTGTTACTTTAACCAATCACATCACCCAGCGTAGAATCCGGTGAAAAGTCATGATGTGTGCATGATCAGAAGAGGAAGTGAGAGCAAACTGTGCATGCGGTCCCCAGGGGTCCTGGAATGCAGTGAAGAGGGGAAGGCTTTTTTTTGACAGGCATTGACATAGACAGCCCCTGCAGTCTACCCCAACCATGCCAAACTAAGCCAAGGCTAATATTGACACAGGGGCATCTTGGGATTCATGCTGGCATGGGGAGGAGAGAGAGGGAGGGAGTGCCACACTCTATTACACTCTTCCACCCACGCACACTCACACAGTCAGTGTTATGGTATACAGGGTCTGCATGTTCATAGTGTATGGAGGGTCTGTATGAACACACAAACACAAACATATACACAAAAGGCACAGACAATGTGCTATAATAAAACACACTTTCTATGCAGATAGATCAGAAGATTGGTACACTCACACACACACACACACACACACACACACACACACACACAAAGCCCTGCTGTTTGATTGTCCATGAAAAGCTGTTCTTTTGGAGTCATTCTCTTCCCTTGAGTGTGTGTAAAGTGATCCCAGAGGGCTTTATTTGGATTCATTTGCCAACCACCATCTTGTAAAAACAAATTCCCGTCCACTGCATTGTAATCCTCAGGGCTTGGCCCTCAGCTCTCCCTACTTAAACTCTCATCAGCGTTACATTGCTCTTATAATTCTGCCCACACTCTCCCCAGACAAATAGCTGCTTCATTCACACATCTTCACTTTCCAGTGTACAACATGGACATTATTCATGTCCTCAGCTTCTAATTTTCAAGTTCTCTGTCTGCTGCGGCGGTCCTCGGGAGTGGCCATTGAGTGCCTTAACACGTTTTCACCCACTGGGTATCCATCAGTGACGTTGCTTGAAGGTTTGTACAGCATGGGGTCAGAGGGGTCACACAGACCTCTTGTGTGTGTGTCATATGTACACAAGCTCAGTGCTCCACTGTAGTGTGTGTGTGTGAGGGTCTCTCGAGATGCTTTACGTGTGTCATAGGAGGTCCAAACACCTCCATCCCCACCACCACACACACATACACTACAAGGTAAGTCTCCCTTTGGGAAGTCACAGACAAGCACACACTCACACACACACACACACACACACACACACACACAGACACACACATACAAACACACACGCACATACAAACACACACACACACACAGACTCACAGAAACACACATACCACCACATGAAAGGACCATAGAGTACAGCAGATTGCTGCCACATTGTTTGGGGCTGATGTTTTTCACTCAAACCCCAATGATCTGAGGGAATATCTCACATTTCATATGGCTTCATGCCATGTGGTGATCTGGGTGTGGATGTGGCAGTCTTTGTGCTTACGTATGTATATGTGTGTGTGTGTGTGTGTGTGTGTGTGTGTGTGTGTGTGTGTGTGGACAAATGTGCAGACATATGCACATGAGGGGTACGAGTATGAGTTTGTGGACATGTGTATTTATGTGTGAATGTGTAAATGTGTGTAGGAGATTTAAGACATTTGAGAGAGGGAGGTAGAGATACAAATGAGATAGAGAGAGAGATACAGACAGAGAGAGGGACAGAGAGAGAACAAGAAATATAGTTGTGCATGCAGCCCTAATACATGCCATTGGTACAGCTGCCAGTCCCTTTAAAAAGTAAAAATGCTTCCAACCACTTACGGCTTGCTTAAAAAAATCTGTGCCCTTTCTATTTACATCCTGGTTGCAGCACAGCCTAAGAGCCTATTTGACACACAGACCGTGTGTGTCAAATAGGCTCCTAGGGCACAGAGCCTATTTGACACACAGACCGTGTGTGTCAAATAGGCTGTGTGCAGGCTCTACCCTGTGCATGCACGGCAAAATAAAAGCAGTGAAAAACTGTGGCTATTACACATACAGGATGAATGGGGCATACCTGCCAATTTCAGACCTCTGTGCCCTCTGCTCTTGCAGATCTGCCTTGTTGGGAAAGGTGCTCCGTGTGGATGTGGACAACAACGACTACAGCGCCCCCTACAGTATCCCCTCGGACAACCCATTCCTAGGCGAGAAGGACGCAAAGCCTGAGGTCTATGCTTACGGCGTGCGCAACATGTGGCGCTGCTCCATTGACCGTGGCGACCCTGTCACAGGCTACGGCCGGGGACGGATGTTCTGCGGGGACGTGGGACAGAACAAGTTTGAAGAGGTGGACATCATTGTCAAGGGAGGGAACTATGGTTGGAGGGCCAAGGAGGGCTTCTCCTGCTACGATAAGAAGCTTTGTCTCAACTCTTCACTTGGTGAGGACACTTGACCTTCAGACCTAACTTCTAGTGTGTTCCATTTGTGCTTAAAGGTTGGTTGTGAAGTTGTCCTCAAAGGACAAAAGGACAAAAGGAACACCACTACACAGAAGTGCACCACACCACACCACCCAGATTCACCTGTGTAAATTGTCCTGATATTTACCAGGCATACCAGGCAAGCCTGTGACTTTTCAGTTTGATTTATTTTTTAAAACTAACAACAATGTTATAAATTACATATACATGTGACATATGACATATACATGTACATTTCTTTGCAAACCAAAGAATAGGAACCAGCGATGGTCACTTTCGAAAAGTTGTTGACTGACAAGGTAATAAACATGATTTCAGTTTCATTCATGTTTGGTATCGTTTGACATCAGGGCGCTGTCACAAAATTGTGAGAGTGTTGTAACTGAGCAAAGAAGCACCAGGGGGAAACCGAATGAGCCTTCATTCACCCTGTAATGAGCCATTTAACCAGCAAAGTGACTACGGAGCTGGTAAATTAACCTAAAAACAGCCTTAAGTGTTGCCTGGTGTCCCTTTAAAAGATGTTAAGCAGTTGGCCGGGCTGCCTATTATCTCTTCTGCTATTTTATCCATGATGGATTCCTAATTATATTTCTTGTATTTATCTCTCTTCAGATGATGTTCTCCCTATTTTTGACTATCCTCACAAGATGGGCAAATCTGTGACTGGGGGCTATGTCTATCGGGGATGCCAGATGCCAAATCTAAATGGCAGATACATCTTTGGTGATTTCATGAGTGGGTCTGTATTTTTTTTAACTCTTAATCTACACATGTACAAACATGAAAATTAATTTTCTCTTGCATCTGTGGCTTCCAGCATAAAAACATTTGGTCATTTTATTATTTCCAACTTTCACTTTCAGTGTATTATGTTGGGAAATTAATGAGTTTAATAAGTGTGTGTGTGTGTCCACCAGGCGTCTGATGTCCCTGAAGGAGAATCTAAGTACAGGGAAATGGGACTACACTGAGGTGTGCATGGGCAGTGACAAGGCCTGTAGCTTCCCCAAGCTCATCAACAGCTACTACAAGTACATCATCTCCTTTGCTGAGGATGAGGCTGGTAATTCAGAATGCTACATCTTTCTCTATATCTTCATCTTTCCTCCTCTCTTTCTATCTCCCTCTCTTGTTTTGATCTGCTTTTCTCTTTCTTCCTCTCCCTCTTTTTCTCTTTCTCTTCCTCTGTTCCCTTCTCTCTCTTTCACAAATCGCAGATTTGACAAGAAAAGGCCATTAGAAGGTACATAGTGTTTTCTGTGGGGGGAAACTGGGCATAGGATGCCAATGTTTGCCCGTGTCAACTTCACTTCATGAATATTTCAGTGTGTGAGGGAGGGAGGGGGGCTTTCAAGACTTCTTTTGTGGTTTTCAGCAGAAAGATGAAGAGTCCTTAATTAAAACCTGGTTTCCCCTGCTGCCTAAAGCACCTCTACCTGTCTCGCTTGTAGACTGTAAACTAAGGAGTTTCTCCCCTTTGCTTTCTTTACCGACAAACCCTGGTAACTTTTAAACAAAAGGTGTCCAAAGGTCTTGGACATGAAGGCTCAGTTTGTGTAGTTTTGACATTGCTGAACTACTGACTGAATGAGTGAACGTTTCCTTATAATGTCTAGACCGGTATTCAGGAGTGCCGTTCCTCTTCAGCAGCATCTTCTCTGATTATTTATCTGGTCTGATGAATCTGCTGGTGATTAATTATGTCTGATGTTTCTGAATCTGTAACTGATTAGTCCTGTATGTCTGATTTAGGGGAACTTTACTTCCTGGCCACTGGGGTACCTAGTGCCCATTCACGAGCTGGAGTTGTGTACAAGGTAGTGGACCCATCCAGGTATGGACCTTCCAAGAATCTTCCACAATGTACATATTATGCCTGGAAATTCAGAAGACTGCATATATTTAGTTTTGCATTTGAATTGTAAATACAGCCAGTTTAATATTATTCTTGAGGTATTCTTAATGATTCTTGGGCATTTCTTATAACAAAAGTCCCTGTACCCACAAAAATGAGTGATGTCATTTTTAATGAATGCTGGGTTGCCATGCCATGAAATCATCTATCTATATTAGAAAAAGAGATCACAAATTTTCTCCTTACTGTAAAAACTTTAGGTCAGTTTGACAATTTGTCTTTTTACCATGCATCAGCTTTTCCACCTCAAAGGGGATGTCTGTGTTGATCTGCTAGCTGTGCTGTATTTGCATCACAGGCTTGTCATGATGTTCCCCCCCCCCCCCCCCCAATCACCCATATAGGAGAGCTCCCCCAGGCAAATGCCACTATAAGCCCAGCCCTGTCAAGATAAAGGGCAAACTGATTCCTTTCCACCCCAAGGAGGGTAAGCGACAACACAAAGCTCACACTAATTACCCCATTGGTCTCTCTCTCTCTCTCTCTTTCATCCCTCTCTCCCACTCCCATTCTCTCTCTCTTCACTTCTCTCCATCTCTTTTTCCCCTCTCACCTTTCAGGCAGTTTGGACTCATCACAGTTGCTGGAGCCATAGGCCCTGATTAGTTTTATTTATTTATTTTTTTCCCTTCTTCTTCTTCTATCTGAAACCACTATCTGGTATTGTAGGCTACTAATTAAACTGTTTCTGTGCAGAGTTTGTGATAGACAAGAAGCCAACAACCACAGCGCCTCCTCTGACCACTAAGCCTGTCACAACAAGACCTCCAGCCACAATGGGACAAGCCACTGCCAGAACCACCAAGAGGCCTCCACTGGCTGAAGGCCCGAGGACGACCCTGAGATCCATCACCACTCCACCGCTGACCACCCCCAGAGGATCACGGACTTCAGTGCCCTCTGCCCGGCATTCTACGACTCCACAGCCACATTATGGAACCACTACTGTGAGATCAAGGCAGACGGCTGCTGTTCAACTGCCAAGACCCACTCTGGCACCCAGATTTCGGGTCACTGCAACTCCAAAACCCAAAGCTGCCCCCACGGCTAGGACCAGGGCACCTCATACCACCTCCCCCCAACCTCAGCCAACAGCTCGTCCAAACTTCAGAACCACCCCTCGGCCACCCTACTGGACCCCCGCCCAGAAGCCCACCTCCAAGCCCCGGGGACCAAACATCACTGTGCCCAAATCGTTTGCAAAGGGCCAAAGCCAAGATGATCGAGTCAGCAAACAAGAGGACCGGCTTGGGAGCAACCAGGTCCAGAAACCGCGGCGCCGTGGCAAAAAGCAACGCAAGAACGGCCGGCGTCGGTCCCGGTCCGGTCGGGTAAGGCTGGTGGGTTCTACTACCAATGCAGAGGCAGGGGACCAGCATTCAGACCATGGTCGTGTGGAGATCTTTGTGCGTGGGGAGTGGGGCACAGTTTGTGATGACCTGTTCGACAGCAAGGCGGCCAATGTGGTGTGTCGGCAGCTGGGCTTTCCATATGCCCTGCGCGTGGCCAAACGGGCGGAATTTGGCGCAGCTGCCACTGATGTGCGTATCCTATTGGACGATGTGGAGTGTGATGGCACGGAGCAGACTCTACTGGACTGCCAACATGCCCGTGTGGGCAAGAATAACTGCTCCCACGATGAGGATGTGGGCGTGGTGTGTGGGCACAGTGAACAGTAGCATACAGATGCAGGGGGGGGGGGGGGGGGTTATAGAGGGGTTGTCTGGGTCAAAGTTCACATTCGTGCTGGATTTATAAATTTACCTGTCAAGGTGAGCATGGTGAAGACAGAGTCTTTTGCTGTAGACTTGAGATGTTTTTTTTTTTTTTGCAAACGATAAGGGTCAATGGCACTATTATCTTTATTATTGTTATAGTACTATTGTTGTACTATACCTTAAAGGGGCCATGTTTGGAATTTGAGCAATCACACCATTCGATTTACAATACCACTCTGCTACATAGAGTGCCTGGTGAGGAAATATATGTACTTTGAAAATACTGTGCATCAGCAGTTCCATTCTTTGTCTTTGTATTCTCGTTTTTTAATGTTTAACATATTCATTTTAAGCATTCACATGTAGTTTACGGAGGGATTCTCATTTATGTTGTTGATCTCAGCCTGTCCAGCCGATATTCAGCACACCTGGTGTGCTCTGACCTTGTGTTAAAGTTGAAGAAGTACACTCTTTCTCTTGAAGAACACACCCTGTCTCTACTACTGTCTAAAGCCCACAGATCATCTTGTAAATCCGGTCTCTTTTACTGACGCCAACCAGCCCTAAACAATAACATCAACAAAGTTCAGAGAAACATCTAATGTCCATGGGAATAAGAAATATTGATCATCTTATTGTGGTGGTCACTGTGAGAACAAAAAACACTAATGTTATGTCTTAGCTCAAACACAGTCAGTCTCTTTGGCCTGTGAACAGCAATACACACACACACACACACACACACACAGGATAGGCTATGTTTATTGGCCTTGAAGCACAGGCTATCCAGATCTGTGAAATAGGCTTATATGATATCAGTTGCCCATGATTATAAGGTCGCTTCAGTGACACTTAAGTGAATGTGCATTATGCTCCGGTACTGAAACAGGAAAAAGAATTGTGCAATTATGCCCCCTAGTGGCAAAACAAAATTGACTGCTTGTTTGAGTTATATTCATGACGATGACCTGTAATTATATATAGCCCAAACAATCCAAATGTGTGTTTTATGTGTTTAATTGATTTTAAAGCCTTTAAAAATATATTTTTATGAATTTAAGTGCCCATTTATGAAACCAGGAGTATGTACATTTTCCATTCCTGAAATGATTTTATATTGAAAGGAAATGCTGGACATTCTTTGAATTATTGTGAAAAAAAAAATTATGTTTATAAATAAACATGACATCTTTGTGTCCCCCAGTAAAATCATCTGGTTGAGTTTATTTGTCTTCCATTATGTAATCCTGGCTTTCCACTAGGTGTCTATTTGTTCAAGGATTCAAGGATTTATACTGTCACATAGCCTACATACAGAAACACTAGGACATAGTGAAATTGCATCTGTTTTCCAGCCTATACTATGCTTAAGCGTGTGGGGAAGCAAGAGCATTTGTGTTATGTACTATGTACCTTTCATGATCTTCCTCTGTTTCTATGCTGACAAAAATTAGCTTATCGCTAGACTATGGGAAGATTTCACTCTTCATTCTACTAGACTAGATATCATATCACAGTTTACACGTGCATTTTCAGAGTGTATGTGAAAAACAGGCCTGATTTTTACAAGTTCATTGTGATAATTCACACACAGCAAAATGCTTTTTTTTTTGCCATCGTGAGGTCTATTATCCTGCTAACATCATTACTGCCACAGTGGCCCCATCATCATTATTGATTGCATGCCAATTTGGTGAAGTTCCATAGACTAGCCTACATACAGTATCCATCCACATCCTAACTACTAGTTTGTCTAAACATGTCTGTTTACAATTTTCTACAATTTTCTCACATTCTTAACAGCACAAATAGAATGCATTGTTAGTCAGTGGGACATTACAATCATCACTTGAATAGACAGTACAGCACACAAGCCCAACAGATTCAACTGATTATGCATTTATTTATGAACTCAGACCCTCAGTAACCATTCCCAAAATGAGATTTATTTTCAAAATATCCCTACTCACATTTAAAACTAACATTGCAACACAGCCCCTAGTGTTGAAAATAGCCATTACACCTCTTGTAAAGATGGAAAAATGTACTGATCAGTGGTAGTTTGTTGCTCACACACTATTACAGTAGCCTAATTGATGCAGGGCTACTGACAACAACAACTTACCTAAAAGGGCCAATAAGTGGCCGTGTAGATAAGATAGGGCTAAGTAAGCAGGCATTTTCAGAATTTGCTCAAATTGTTCAGACAGTACATTAAAAATGTTGAGGCACAGACTCAAATTAATTCTTTATGTGACCTCTTGCTTGACTGAAATAAATAATGTAATTTAGACACACAAGTCAACAAAGGCTTATTGACTTGAATTGAATATGAAGTGAAGTGAAAACACTTTTATCAGCTTTTAGAAGATAATGGAAATGCTTCTCAGCATATCACCCCCTGAAAGACTTACATGCAATTCAAATCTACACCTATCCAATGAAGCAAATGTTAATTTGACTACTATAAACATTATACAATATCAGGGGTCAGAGGGCATGTGCAAACACACACACACACACACAGAGAAAGATAACTGTGATTATTTCTTCATTACATTTCTCTTATTTATTTGGTTTTAATGTTGCAAATAGCCATAAAGTCATGGGGCAATTTCCATCCATTTTCAGACAGACTATTGTGATAAGCTGTGTCAACCATGCAAGCCATAAATGTTAGGAAATTGTCAATAAGCTGAGTAAAGGTAAAAAGTCAATAGAGTTAATCCTTCCAGCTCCATCAGCTGTTGGTAACTGGTCATGTATAGACCTGGGTTTGACGGTGAGCTCTTTTAGAGTCGGTCTACATACCTCTCTCATTTAACATGTGGAGTATGTGTTGTGTGGCATGTTGTGTGGCATGGGAGTTGTTTGGTTTGGAGGCAGGTTAGTCTATGGACATGCCTACAAGTGAAGCTAACCTGGGAGAGCAGAAAAGAAACCACAAAAGAACCTTACTGTGAGTGTTTGTGAGAGATTTCTGTCTTCTCTTAATCTTGAATCATGGTTAATGAGGGTCAATCTGGTGTGGATTGGCGCCGTGGGGATGCCCCCTCTGGCCGTGGCGCCAGCTGTGGCTGGGTCAACATGGACCTCGCCCGTCTCTGCCTTTTGTGGGCACTCATCTCCCTCTACATGCTTTTCGGTGCCATGGTTTTCTCTGCACTGGAGCGGCCCGAGGAGCTGAGGGCTCAGAGCCGCTGGGACGCGCATGCAGCTGAGTTTGCCCGCAACTACCAGGTCAGCCCAGAGGACCTCCGCAAGTTTCTGAAGCAGTACGAGGAGGCCAACACTGCTGGAGTGAGGGCAGACCCATGCAGACCCAGATGGGACTTCTCTGGATCCTTCTACTTTGTGGCCACTGTTGTCTCCACTATAGGTACAGAGACATTTCCTCTATCTATGGAGATGATCAATGAATAATGGAGAACTGAGAAACAGATAGATAGATAGAGTGCACCGTGAGCATTGTGCATGCTAATTTTTTTCATTGTCATTTAAATATGATGCAGTCTTACTTATTGCTACTGCATAAGTGAAATTAGTCTAAATTGTATCAATTTACAATTTTTTTTCTGATGGAAACTAAAACAGAACAGAACTAAAACTACAAATTAAAATGCAAAACTTTTTAAGGAAACTTGTCTAGACATAGTAATTCCATAGTCCATATAAAGTGGTACTCTAATGTTGTGGGTATATATTTGTATAGAGGTGTCCATCCCTTATCAACAGCACAATCGTACCTGGAAATATTTGTCAATTACTGTTGCTGGGATTCCTGATGGTATATTTAATGACTTAAGGACAGCATGAAGTATTGACAGTGGGGTGACATTAGGCTTTACAGCCTCGTATCGTTATCTCATGCTGAATCACTATTTCCATAGGTATAAAATGGAAAGCGAAGATAAAAAGAATCAATTATCAGAGACATACTTCATGACTTGGCCTGGTAATAAAACCAGACCCTTGTTCTACTCTTTTACGTTTCAAACAAAGGGTCTAGCCATTCGGTAGTGGGATTGCTGGAGGTGTTTAAAATGATTAGATCAGCCATTGACTGATAGCATTCTAGCTCTGCATTCACAACTCCTCCCTCTGTTCGCTGATTGAATCAAGTTAAAATGCCTCCTGAGACAATGAGCTCAATGGGATCAAGGGACATGGGACTAGCACTGTATGGAGATGGGACATGGGACTAGCACTGTATAGAGATGATAATCGAACAGATGTGTGTAGGAAGGCATGGCCAGGCTACATATGACTGGTGAAGTCAGACATATTTAATCCTCATGGGCCTTAATCACCAACTACTACTGACAAGAAAGAAATTTGTCCTTAAACCGTACAGTTGCGTACAGTTTTCACACATCTAATTCAGAGATTGTTTGGGCAGTCCCTTTCAACAAACCTCTCAGGCCAACATTCTCTGGCTATTCTCTTAGCAAACAATGACCTGGTTGTGGTGCAGCACCAATAGCATAGATGTACAAATGCCCACAAGGATGCAGGTACCAGTCCAACCTGCAGCCATTTCCCAATCACACCCCATTTCTTCCTCTTTCAAGTTTCTAGGATCCATAATTTCTGAGGTAATTTCCGATCAGCCACAAAACAGGACAAACACAGATTACAATGCACAGTTAGGCCAGCTGAAAAAATCATTGGTGCCCTTCCTTCTAGGACCAGGAAGTGAGCAAAGAACATCATTAAGGACACACACATCCTGCACACACACTCTTCAACCAGGTGCTACAGATTCCTGTGCACCAAAACAACCACACACAAGAACAGCTTCTTTGCCACCGCCATCACTCTCCTGAACTGTGGATAAGTGGGTCATCCCCACTTTGGCCATTCACTGTTGTCTCTATTGTATAGTATGTGTTTATACTACTATTTGTCTACTAAATGTATACTACTACATGTCTATTTCTTAAAAGTACACAGAGCTAACACTTTCTTGTGTATGTAAGTATACTTGGCCAATAAAACTGATTCTGATTTCTCTTTCCCATTCACTCCTTCCTGTCTCTCTTCACTCAATAAAGGCAAGGAACCAAAAAATATTCAAAACAGTTATTTGTAATTACAGATTTTTTGGTTTATACTTTGATGTGTGAAATATGTAACACTTCTCTGATGCCTCTTTTTGCATTTGAATGAACAGGCTTTGGTATGACAGCGCCCTGCACCATTTTCGGAAAGATCTTACTCATCCCTTACGGCCTGTTTGGCTGTGCGGCTGGAATCCTCTTCTTCAACCTCTTCCTGGAGCGCATCATCACCTTTGTCTCCTTCCTCATGTACTGCTGCCACAGGAGGCGGAAGACAAAGGCTGGCACAACAGCAACAGAGATAGAGGAGGAACAGGCAGAAGAGGAGGAGGAAGAGGAATGGAAGCCATCTGTGTATTATGTTACCCTTATCCTGGGTGCCCTGGCTCTGCTGGTGGCCTGTAGTGCCTCGGCTCTCTACTCCGCAGTGGAGGGCTGGGATTACCTGGAATCAATGTACTTCTGCTTTGTGACGTTCAGCACCATGGGTTTTGGTGACCTGGTGAGTGGCCAGAAGGACTGGTACGCATTCCGCTGGCTCTACCAGGTGAGCAACAGCCTGGTGCTACTGCTGGGAGTCTGTTGCACCTACTCGCTCTTCAACATCATGTCCATCATCATTAAGCAGGCGGTGAACTGGATGCTTGCTCAGTTGCGGCGTTTGCGGAGGGGTTGTGGCAGCTTGTGTGGTGGGGGAAGTCGGGATGACTATGATAATGATCAGGAGGGCAGCCAAGGGGTCTTCTGCTTGTGTTGCTGCTGCTGTGGCCGGGGCATGAGCCACGATTGTGGAAGTGGTGGTGGTGGGGGTCAGTCCTCGCTAAGGACGCAGATCCGACTGACAGCTATGCGGCATGGGAGACGCTGGAGCTTCAGCGTGGTTCGGCTGGCCCCCTCTACCAGCCCCAGCAGTAAATGCTGGTGCAATAGCCTGGTAGTGGAGACGGTGTGTAAGGCAGAGGACAAGAAGGAGGCAGAGAGGGACCCAGAGAGCCAAGGATGCAGGCGACCTGGGGAGGTGGAGACTTCAGGAACCCCCCCATTAAATCTACATGCTCGTGTAAGCGACAAGTGTTCTCGCACCTTTACCCGGCAAAATAGCTTACCTGAAGGAGTTGGAGCAATCGCCATGCTCAATAATCGACTGCAGGAGACCAGAATCAATGCATAGTTTGACAGATTGGATGGTGCTGTGGATGGGAAAGAGAAGGTGTAAATCTTTGCTCATATGGCAATAAAGTAAATTAAATACATTGTCATTTTGATTTCATTCTAACTACAGAATTACTGACTGAGGAATATAGACCCATGTCACAGCAGCAAATTTTCCAGGAAGTTGCAAGGTAGCCACAGGCAAAAATCTTTGAATATTCAACACTCTCTCATCAAGGTGTTATTAATAACATCTTGATCACATCCAATAACTCTGTTGCACTGAACTAGATTGTTATTGACTGCCATTAACAGCTGTGGAAAACTGGCTGCTGCGACGTGGATCCACTGTAATCTGATTCATGACCGGTTGCCTCTTACTTACTCCCATATTATGAATAAAGATAGCCGATTGCTGTGTAGCCTACACATATGACAATATTCCTGTGGAAACCTACAGTAGCCTATACCTACTGCAGCAGCAGGCTATTTATGCCTCGTTACAAAAACATGAAGATAGAGAGCTTTTTATTTTGGATTCCTCTGAGATGCCTAAAGACCGACACTGTTTCATCAATTGCAGATCTGGAAACAGAAAAACAGAAAATAAACTAAACTTATTGGCTGCCTATAACAAACATGGACAGTAAAAGTAAAGCCGCCACCTGGTCGACGATTTAGCAGGTGCTTGAATTGTCCGTGAGTCCAAGTCCAAGATCCCTCCGCGTGTTTGGTAAGTAGATCACTACTATCTTCTTTTAATTTGGGTTTTAAATCCTTATCAATAATACATTAAACTATGAAGAACCTACTTGACCAAAGCAAGAATTTAATTGGCTATCATACCTAAAAATGCAAGCAGGATAAATCTTCATTAGAATCCAATGATGTAATAGCGGATGAATATGAGAAAATTCAACTGTCAGTGCAGACGAGTCATTTCCGGGCGACTTCAGGTTGGGCAAGCTTGGCTACGCTTACTAACTTGACTGACCGAATTTCTTTGGAATTATTAATAGCGGAGCTGTGTAAACAGGGGTAGAAATAAACCTCAGTTTGGACTACCTAACTCTAAGCTCTTGATAAAATGGTGAGTAATCTGTTTATTTTAGCTGCAAAACACTGGCAGATCAACAGCTAACAGGAAGATGAACAAATGAATTGCTTTAACGTTAACGTTACGCGAATGCATTCGCAGTTAATGTGCATACATTCGCAGTAAATGTTCAATCGGGTAACGGTAGCTAGCTAAATATAACTGGGTGAGTGACAATATATCCTGACAGTCGATAAAAATCATTGCATGCGTCGCATGATCTTAAATACATCAAACTGTCGGGTGACTTTAGATTATGTTGGTACTTGATGCCCAGGGCTGCATCCCTGACGACAGTCATATGAAGTGATGGCTAACGCGTTATTAATCAAAATGCTTGCCTTTTCAAAGCAAGGCAAACAGTTCATGATTACATTAGGATATGTTTTACATGTCGTTGAGGCCAACATGACTAGGTGGCGTTCAGTTTTGAGAATGTCGTGAAGCCAAACTAACGTTAGCAAGACCGGTAGCTGGATAATGTTGGATTGCTGTGCTAGCGCCTTGAATAAAGCTTTGGCTAGCGCTGGAGATGAAGGTGTGTCCTAATTTGGTCCTCACAGGATTACACAGTTGCCATCCCACATAATCCCCGCAAGGACAATTTAGGACACACAGCTAGGTAACAATTTAGACCGGTTGTTGTGCTAATCGATAACCTAATCATTATCCTCTACCTAATTTACGAGAGACTAATTTTAGCTCAGTAAAATAAACTGCTCCTGGTGTGCGCAAATGTGATGGAGTGGGCGTGTTAACCACGCCGTGTTGAATGCGGCCTGTCCTCAAAAGTTCAGGCCGACGAGTAACGTTAAAATGAATAGAAATTAAAATTACTTTTATTGTGTGTAATCTTGACAGATTTTGTTAGAGTTATGTAACTTTAACTCGTGTCAGTGGGCTAAATTGTATGTCTTGCACAAGGAAACGGATGGTTTGCAGCTAGACTGAGCAACATCACTGTCGTGTGTGCGCCTAGTCAGTCGAGTTAGCATTACATTATAACATTTCGTATTTTTACACCAATTTGGGAGGATGGTATTCCAGACATCATTGACACTGCGCGTGACCGCAATAACGGTTAACGTTAACCAGATGCAGCTGTGGTGCTATGCGTACTGCACCATTGCGAGCTGCAGTAACGTTACTCGGTTTGTGTCTGTGTGAGTGGTCCTAGACGCCTCCCTCCCCGCATTGAACCAAATCATTGCTGGTGCAAGACCGAGTTGACAGGGGCTCTGCAGTACACCCCGTAAAGCACCATGTACTGTGCTAAAAACAATGAAAGTGCGCAGGAAATGTTCTTGTCGTCGGTTTTTGCTCTGCTCATAACAATTTCGTGTCCGGTTTAATCTCTAACTTGTTCGACTAGAACCGACTCGAATGTGGTCAGTGGAGCGGCATGCGGGTTGCGTTACGAGGCATAGTTTGCGGCTCGACCCCAAACACCTGCAGCGTCTCGAGCACTGCTGTGTCCCTATTGCACTCGCAGCCGTCTGCTACAGTTTGTTGAACTCATCTCCCCACTCAGCCTAGAGCATCTTTCTGCCAAACGGGAAAGATTATTGATAGGCAGACAGAGTAAACAAACCTAATTTACCACTCAGTGCTAGCCTGGCCATGAACTTCCAACGCACTTTTGCTTGATTATCACCTCCCCATAGTGCGAGTCTGGATTTGATCCCACTGAGTTTGTTTTGTCCGGTTCGCATTTTTACCGGATCCAAACAGAAAACAGAGGCGTTGTGAATGCATGGCTAGAATGCTATCAGTCAAGGCAGGCTGTCGGTCAAGGGCTGACCCAATCTATTTAAACTTAAACACCTCCAAACAATCGTACTTACTACTAATGGCCAGATTCTCTGTACAAAATGAAGAAAGAAAGAGGGCCTGGCTGTATCACCATGCTAATCCAGTGCTGGTTGCATCAAAACCTGTTAGCATTGCACCCATCAGTTATTGTGATCGTTCCTAGATCTCTATCCAGCAATTAACACGTTTCCTTTGGGTTTTTGGAAGTGCAGTTATTTGATGATGCATTGATGACACATTGCTGTAGGCCAGGCCTGTGCATTGCTTTCATAGACCAAGAAGAACCAAATAGGCTACACTGTTTAGGGTGATATCTGCAAGAGTTTAGTTATTATGCTTGCCATCTAACCATTGGCCTGCAACCAGGCAGTTCCTGCCCTGGATGTTCAGCTTTGGAGTTCTGCATGGGATCTAATTCTCTTAGTGCATGTTAGAGGGTCTTACAGTCAGTGGTCAGAACTTTCAGCATTAATGTCAATACCTTGTGCTGCCTTGTGTGATCCCAGATCATTTGTTTACTCTGACCCTCGTTACACGTAACTGCAGCATGTAGAAGTGAAACAACAAAACAGGAAAAAAAGTACTCTGTGATTTCTATTCCTATAACAACCCCCACCATAGGGACCTAATCCTCTGTGTGGTTCTCAGGCATAGGGATGAGGCCCAGGGAGAGAGAGAGGTGTGCTAAAGGGATTCTGATATCTACTGTGCTACATTGTTGACCCTGTTAGTGCTTTCCTAGGCTAATTATATTCTGGGCGTGTATTTAAAGGCAATGTGGAGTATTTATACACGTCCTTCACATCACTTGGCATTGTATCGCCAGCTAGCTTTAATACTTTAATACTTCTCTTTTACCTGCACAGTTTAGTCAATGTGTTTGCTGTTTATACTTAGTACGTTTTATATAGTGACTGTATATATTAGTCAATGGTTGTATGTTTAAAGAGAAACTAGCCAACATGTTATGCTGTTTAGGTTAATTTAGCAGCTTTGTAGTCACTTTGATGGTTAAATGGGATGAATGAAGGTTCTGTTGATCCCACTTGCAGCAGCAGTTACAGCACCATTTATATTGCATTGATTGATATTGTTTGGTTTCATACTTTCTTATGGTTATGCGAAGATGGAGCGCACTCATACTTCAGATTTCACTGTTTCCCTTTTTATTTTTTACTTTTTACTTATCAGCAGCAGGGTAAGCACACCTGATGGCCTCGGCAGTGTGTGTGTTTTCCCTAACTACTTCCTGGGCTTTAAACAGGGAACCTCAATTAATCACCTGTGTCTAATTAGTGATGCAGCAATGAGCACTCCAAATACATAGGGCCTATGGGCCATTCATTCACTGGGGTGCTCCAATGTCTTTTTTCAAACATGAGACAGCTTATCGACAGCAAAGGCATTTCCAATACAGATACGGTGTAAACAACTAGATATGTGCAGAAACCATACAGTAACAGACAGCAAACCAAATAAACAGCCATAAACCATTTATAAAAAAGATGACAAATCAAAGACCTCATTCATCCCTCCAGGAGACATTGAACATAGATGCAGAATACTTTTTTGTATTCTTTTCCCGTGTGGTTACATTTAAACATATTGGTTTTTAAGATGTGCGGACAGGCTGTGCAACTTCTACAAGGGAAACACTCTTTAATGAAGGGGGATCTTTTTTCCTGGCAGATCATGTCTGACCTCACCATTAGATTGTTTACATTGCTGGACCTATTGTATGTGATGAGGAAGTGTTTACAAATTTATATATTATTTAAGGATGTATCTGTTGCCAATATATGCCAGTGTGATTTAACAATTGCTTGTGTATGTGTATGTTTGTATGTGTACCGATAATTTGTTGTATGTAAGTGTGTCATACCTACTTGTTTGACTTAGAAAGCAGTTGTCATCTCTGTGAAGATCTAACTTTTTCATAGGCCAAAGAAAGACATTTTTCAGGGTAACTCTGTAAACGAAACTGATTGAGTAAGGTTGCTGACTGTTTTTCAGATTATTCATCCATGCTGCAGATACGCCTGATTCTATATAGCTGGCTAAGTGGCAGCCCCCGTTTTAACGGCACAGGACTTAACAAAATGTTCTTATCTGTGCCCTTTCAAAATACTGTTGTGGAGATCTGAGTGGAGATTATTTTGTTTAGAGATTAGAACATCCAGAAAGTATGTTCACTGTAAATCTCTCTCAGATGAGAATTTAATAGTGTCTAGTTTAGGAAATTAATAAACTTCAGTAAGCCAGTTTTACTTCCCCTCCAAAATCAGAAAGTAGTCGTCAATGTACCTCACTCAAAACTTGAGATGTGTGAAAGGGTTGCTATAGACAAAATCCTGTTCAAATTTGCCCATGAATAGGTTGGCATACCTAGGTGCCATTGGAGTGCCTATGGCCGTGCCTTTTGGCAAATAATCATTCTCAAACAGAAAATAATTATGCGTTTGTCAAATTAATAATCAGATGAAGAGGTATATCTAGTGCTGTTTTGCTGAGAAAATAATGTAAGGCATTTTGTATTAGTTTCATGGTTTGTTTAACAGGTCAGTAGTGTCCTTAAAATACGATAATAAATTCATCACAAGAGGTTGTAGGTGGTAGTGGTAGTGGTAGTGGTGTGACAGGGTTTTCAATGGTAAGAAACTTTGATTAATGTTAAGTTAAATGTTTCATGGTTAGACCCATATGATCCATGCGGTAATTTTTTCTTTGTAAGATTAGACGGGATTTAAAGTTAGTCTCTAGTCGTCTGCACAAATACTGCAGTGTCCTGGATGACTATACTGCTGCCTTTGGCTGCTTTTTGGGTAGTAATGATGGCATCATTTAAAGCCTCACACTGGGAGGTAGTCAGGTTGTTTGTTCGATCTTTTTCAAATGTCTTTTTATCTTTCAGCAAAACATCGATGTTGTATTCGACCAGACGACAGAAAGTGTTCACAGATGGATTTTGCACATATGGTGTAATAGAGCTTTTTGGTTTAAACCTTGTTTTTTTTGTTGTTGGATTTTTTATGAAGTGTGGGGGACAAAGAAACTTTTCAGCTTCTTAGGGGATTGAACACAAGACAATCCCTTTTTGAGAACAGCTTACTTTATTATTGTGTAACAATCATTAGTTTTGTTTTCTTTCCTTCTCTTTCTGTACGTGTCTGTCTCTCGTTATGCCTTCCCTTGTTAGCCATCTTCATCAGTCTTAATTAGTGTTATTATACTAATTTCTCCCCTCCCCCCCTTCCATCCATCCACAGGCAGACCAACTGACTGAGGAGCAGATTGCTGGTGAGTGGGATGATGTGGGCAATGCTGTGGGGAATCTCTGCTCTGTGATTACCCATGTTTATATAATCAAACCTGTGTCTTGGTTGTCTTCAATTTAGCCATTAAGGCAAAGCCAGTGATGTGTGAATCATAGCGTATTGTAAAGGAAGAGGCACGAGGGAATAAAGAACTACTCTAGAATCCCACCCAATAGTCAACATGTTGGTGTTCTGCAGATGTTGCTAACAGGGCTGATAGTATTCCGGCGCCATGCCGTGACTGTAACAAAAATCAAACATGTCAAAAATCAAAATCAAATCAAAAATCAAAATGTGCCTCCATTACATCTCTGGATGTAATGGAGGCACATTGCTCACACTCACCCACACTAGCGATAGAGCTACCAGCCAATCAGAAATAGGGTTATGGTGGGCCTTGGGTCCAGGCAAAACAGATTGATTCAGATTCAGTTGCTCCATGTGCTGTCAAATGTTTCCCATACCGGCAACAAGCACCGTAAGTCACAGGAGGGAGCCAGTTTACGAAGCCAGAGGAAGACACCAGAGATGTCAACAAAGACATAAAGAATAAATGGCGCTGGGTTTGGATAGAAGAGGTGGGTAGCAATGGAAAGCCCATTGGAAGCTGGTGCCCAGAAGTCTGGCAACTAGGTACACTTTTGCACAAGGACACAAGTATGGAAACTGAGAGAAAAAAGTGCTGTCACAGCACGAATCAGGACAGCAGCTGTCCATGTCATTCAACACACCTCATGTTTGTTGGTTGACAAGTCTCACAGGCCTGTTACACAGATAATGTGAATAATTCAATTAATTGCATCTTATCATTTATCAAAACACAGTATGGTAGCCTAAAATAGGTGCCTGTGTCTTTAAGACTGCGCATAGCATAGCATTTCAGAACTCAGCTACCTCGCCTGCTGAGATTTTAGCCTAATAAAGATTTTTACTTCACTTAAATGTGGTCTATGTGTGGAGAAGTATTTAGCACCCTTACTCTACGAGCAAGTATGCAACACCAATGGATGCACCTGCTTGTCTGGTTTCATTTTAATAACTTTACCTCTGTCCTGGGAGTAGATTTACCCTTACCACAGTTTCAGAAAGAGAATGAAGCAAAATCACGTTACTTGCGATTAAAGTGCTATTTATTTCTAACATGTGGAAGACGGCAATTCAGACAGACATACAGAACAATACAGTGTGTCCAAATGATAAATCTAATTTTTAGAAAACAATGCTTGGAACACTTGGAAAATGATATATGAAATCTGGCTTTTTTCTGCTTTTTGTGTTTTTCCAATGCAGATTAAGGAGATGAACATGTGTGTGCAGTAACATTTGTAATTGCAGTAATTTTCTGGGAGAAATTGTGCATTTTGTAGAAACATTCCAGGGGTGCTAAAACTTTCAGCCATTGTCTGTATATTGTTGTTTAAAACAGATTGGTGGATGGTATAAACCTGTCCAGCAGAGAAGCTGGAAGCTCTCCTGCAATGGATAGATTTAATGGCTGTTTAGCCAGTCAGTCACTATGAGACCTGGACACTTTTGGAAGAAGCTTTCAGAATGGAAAATGACTTGTAAGGTGGCAAAGGAAGGTTGATGAAGGATTAGCATAGGATACTTATTTGAAGCTAGTTTTTTGGCACTGACAATTTGTTTATCTGAATGTCCAGTGGTGGAAAAAAGACAAACATAATGACAGGTTGTTTAGCAAGCTAAATGGTAAGGCTCAGGATGAAACCATGCTTTCATTCCTGGTAGCCTAATCATCATCTGTTTGTGTCCATTTGCATTTCATCACAAAGCAGTTGCTTTCATGCAAAGTAACTAGCAGGAGAGGAAAGAGTATCCCACACTGATCAGTCTGTGTGTGCTCCCTTGTGACAGGTTCATGAACTTGATGTTATTGTCTGCAGATTGCTCTACTAGGTGTGCATTCAGATTGTCAAACAACTTCACATAAGGCATTTTTCATTTGCCTTCGCCGCAAACGTTTGTTTGTACACACAAAAAGGAAAAGTTTAATGTAGTAATAACAGTTCTACAATAGTCTCTCTGCCTCTTTCCCTTCTCTCTCTCTTTCTTTCTCTCTCTTTCTTTCTCTTTTCCTCTGCCCCCTCTCTCTCCCTCCTTGGTTGACAGAACAGACTGTGACGAAATGCCAGTGCCCCCCCGCCCCCCAATCCCTGCATCCTGAAAGATTCAGTTGGCAAGAATCCACTTCATGATTGGCCTCCTTCCTGGCAGTTTAGTGTTTGATAGTTGAAGGCTTAGGGTTAGGAAGGCCTTTGAAATTGAGCCTCTGCGATCTCATACAGAGCACAGTACATGGAAGTTGTGCTGAAGAGGTGTGAACTCAGCTCTACTGGTTTGATGAAGGGCTTAGTTTCTGTGTTGTCTGACATATGGTTGTGTCCTCCTCCTCTTGGCAGAGTTCAAGGAGGCGTTCTCCCTGTTTGATAAGGATGGGGACGGCACCATCACCACCAAAGAGCTGGGCACAGTCATGCGCTCGCTGGGGCAGAACCCCACTGAGGCGGAGCTGCAGGACATGATCAATGAGGTGGACGCCGATGGTGAGCACAAGCAATGCGCACGCACACGCCCACAAATAATGACACACATACAGATGGACATGCATGCACACATACATGTAGACCTAGACACTTACCTTGCTGTCTGTTTCTGAAACTTAATACACACACACACACACAGTGCAGCAGTAACTTTACTTTTTGTGTGGTGTAACTTTTGGATTCCATGTACATAACTGTTAAGAGCTGAATAAATAAAAGATAAGGTAACCATTGACCACTCTGTAATTCTCCATTCTTGCTCTGCATGCTCTCCTATATTGATATCCGGTAAATCATTACTCTGGACTGTGTGTCCGGATTAATTTTGGTCATAGGCCTTAATGTAATGATGCAGAGGACGACTGCAGTCATTAACTGCCAGAAACTCTCTCCCTCATCATCACACTCCTACCAGCCTGCCAAATGTCCCCACCACACACACACACACACACACACTCCTCAGGACCACTTAATCTCCTCATGAAGTTGCTGACAGCTTGGTTGCACTGATGGTTCTGCTCTTTTAGCTGAGCTGTCTGTGGGTGCTCATCGTGTGTTTGTGCGCGTGTTTGTGTGAGATTGTCTGTCAGTCTGTCTTTCAGCTTAAGTGTGTGTGTCTGTGCCTGTGAGTGGGAATGCATGCTCTTTTATCCTGAGAGTCTGTGTTTGTTTTTGACAGTTCTCTTTCTTTGTGTCATGTGTGTGCTTGTGCGTGTGTGTGTGTGGGTGTGCGTGTGTGTGTGTGTGTGTGGAGTCAAGAGTATGTCTGCAGCATTTGTCGCATCTTTTCTCCTTAATTTGCCCCGCCCTCCCCATTAAGCCCTAAAGCTCCCCCTTGCTCCCCTGTGAGTTATTTAAAGTCAGTGCGCATTAATTATTGAAAGAGAGAAAAAAGAAATAACCTTCTGCACCCCACAGGAAATGGCACCATCGATTTCCCAGAATTCCTTACCATGATGGCACGAAAGATGAAAGACACAGACAGCGAGGAGGAGATCCGGGAAGCCTTCCGAGTGTTCGACAAGGTAAAAAGTGTTCCTGCTCGCAGAAGCTGATCCAGTAAGGTATGACTAGAGGTGAGGGGTCATTCATGAAGATCATCATTGTTGTGGAGCCGCAGCAGAAGTTTCAATGCTTAACAGTCACTATTACTGGGTTTGTAAATCAAATCTGTTTTAAGTGTTCCTCAAGATGGAGACAGCATTACACTGCTGTGCTAAGTGCTTATTGAGCAAAACTTGTAATCTAAAAATACAAATACATCAGGTTGGCATCATCTAGAGTTCCATTATAGTCATGAAGTCCAACTTTGTTACTTTGCATTAGGGAGTATTAGGGGAGGTGAAAGAGAAGGCTGTTGTGTTAAACCTGATGACTCGTTCCCCATCTGGCCCTCATTATCCATTATCAAAGCCTGCTTTCTCTCAGCCCCCCTTTAGTTTGAGTAAATGAGTGCAGACCTCTCCGCCAATGTAATCAAGTTAGCACTAAGACGAGGGATAGGTTTGGGGCCATGGGGTTGTTGTTTTCTTTTTAAAATTTTCACCATAGTAACCAGATTGGTGTGTCTGCTGCCTGAGAGTGAAGCTTATGGAGGGGCAAACATCAAACTGTGAACTCCATGGTTCCATCAAACTGTGAACTCCATGGTTCCATCAAACTGTGAACTCCATGGTTCCATCAAACTGTGAACTCATGGTTCCATCAAACTGTGAACTCGTGGTTCCATCAAAGTAAACTCATGGATCCAGGGAATCATTGTTCATAGCCCAGGAGGAGTGTGTTTGTGTCTGTGTGTGTGTCTCTGCCTCCCCCCAGCTGTCTCTCCTCTCTCCTCTTTCCTTCTCTCCTTTCTCCTCTCTCCATCATCTCCTTTTCCCTTCCCTTTTAGGGACGTTTTTTTTTTTTTCTTAACCATACACCTGTTTCTCTGGTTGTCTGCTCCGGTCTTCATTCATTAATTTGTTGGGTCTTTTTCTTCCTCGCTTTTTCTTCCTCCCTTCCTCTCAACTCCACTCTGATCCTTTCCCTTTAGGACGGTAATGGCTACATCAGTGCTGCCGAGCTGCGTCACGTCATGACCAACCTGGGAGAGAAGCTCACAGACGAGGAAGTAGATGAGATGATTCGTGAAGCCGACATTGATGGAGATGGACAGGTCAACTATGAAGGTGTGTCTGTCTGTGTGTGTGTTGACTGGTTTTGGGTAAACAATAAAAACCTGTCGGTAATTACATGGTTTGGGCAATTGTTGGAAGAAAAAAATATGAATAGCCATCTGGCGTCGCTCAAATAAATGTGCATTCAGGTGAAAGGCTGTTAATATCTGAGATAGATAGAGTTACAATTATGCTCCCACGGGGAAGTTTGGCTAGGGCTCCAGAGCTTTACCTGAAGCTTGACCTTGACCTCAACTTTGACCCCAAAGACACAAAGAACATCAGATAATGATGTTCAATAATCAGAATAATTAAAAAAAGAAAACAGTAAACCCAAATAACATTAAATAAGATAAATTCAAAATCCTTCTTCTGGAGAACCTCAGGCATGAAATGTTAGCTAATATAAGGTGCTTGTTAATGGCTATGATTGATATGGGAACAAAGGAGCTATTAAATCTGTTTAATCTGCAGGGAGACCAACAGCCGATCTGATTAATTGTTGAACCGTATTTCCAGAGCAAATGCAGTGCAGTTCTTTTTGCTAGTACTCGGTAGCTAATTCTGACCTCAGATGCTGTGCTAATGTGTTTCTATTTTTGTCTGTTGTCTGTTATTGCAGAGTTTGTCCAGATGATGACTGCCAAGTGAAACAGGTTCCCCCTTCATAATACACCCCTCACATAACATGACTAAGATCATTCTTGTCTTAAAAACATAACAATAATAATGATGATAGTAATAATTATAAAAGTAATAACCATGTGGGAAAAAATGACAAACATCCATAAAAATCCAACCAAACGCTTAAACTCCAAAAAGTATTGAGTGTTTAAATTCAATTACTGTGGTGTGGTCCGGCCAAAATCTCTAGGCCCATTCAGCCTCAGTATGGAGAGAGATAAGGAAGGCTTTTCAAGCATGTGGTTCTTCTCAATGAGAGTCTTGCAAAGATACCCACCTTAAAAGTATTTGGCTCATTAGCTTCCAAAAGGATGGGTTGATTGGCATTGAGGATGTTAGTTTATTCCTTCCTGACTAGCCAAACAAACCCATCTCCTATTGGCTGCTGTTACCCCAGTAAAAAGTGATTCCAAATTTTAGTTGACATAAAGTACTTGATCAGAACATTAGAGTTTGGTCGACTGAGTTCTTGTCAAAGCTTTGGATTGTCTGAGGCCCTCAACCAGTCGCAGTTAAAGAGCTTGTTACCACCATGGTGATCTGGGTTGTGTACAAAGCTAGATGTTTGTAATGTATGAATATAAATCTGCATATATTCAAAAGAAAAAAAGACAACCTAAACAAAAATAATAATAATAAAAAAAAAAAGATATAACAAAAGAACTTAGTGACTGCCTGAGAAAGTTGACTTGCACATAGTGAGTGAAAGCCAACTAAGTTATGTAGTTGGTTTAGAATTGCAGGTGACATCCGGCCATCCAGTGGTATTGGTCAGTGCTACTGCTGGCTGCCTGCCTGCCATTTGTAAATCAGTCTGTCTCTGTGTGGTAGACAGGTTTGTGGGCCTACCTGCAGCTGCCACTAAAGCAATGCATGGTTGTGTTTGGGCTATGTGAGCCAGTTGCAAGATAACACCGTACATGTAAAGTCAAATAATCTACAGGTTAAATGTGGTGCAAATACCAGTATGTTATGCTTATGCTTAATTAAGGAAAAAAAAGTGCATCATTTACATATTAATGTCTGGTGAACTTTGCATTGCCATATTGTTACTGCAACTTAGTATGACTTGTGGTTTCTTTGTTTTCCCTTTATTTATTTATTTTTTTAAAGTTGTGTCCACAATTTAAAAAATGTGCCATAAACTCAAGCCTCAAAGACTCACTTGCAAGATGACTTGTAGTAACTATTATAATATACTCTTAACATACTTGTGTGTGTATATATACCTTTATATATATATAAGCCACCAACAAGGAAACCAAATGTTTTTGCTGTTGCTGCTACTGCTGCTGTTCATTTGTCTGTTGCAATGGTGAGTGTGCTCACACCCTTCCGGCTGTTTCTGCAGCTCCTCTGTGCTTGTTGTGGGACCGAGCATTTCAATCTAAACAGCCTGCTGAGTGAGTCTCAAACACACAGCACACCTCAAATGGATTTCAGGCGTGGGATACGTGTGAGACGGTTAAAGCTCTTGACCATGGTGCAGTTTGGTTCACGGTAACCAATATTGGAGTAGATGAAAGCAATGTTTTTGATCTCTGATTGAGTGTTTTCACACTGGCATTGTTTCAGGTAGAGTACGGAGGAATGTGGACTGTGTAGGACTATCTGCAAATAATGTGTGGAATAAGATATTGTTTTGCAATAAAAAGTATATTCATGTTCGGAAACTGACTTTTTCATTGACCTGTATTTTTTTTTTTTAAACAATACACTGTGGGATCTCAAAAGGCAATGTATCTCTCCTCTGTGTAGCTGTACATATATACATTATGTTATATATTTGCCATTCTTAATGAATAATTCCTCCCCTCCCCCTTTCCTCAAATTGAAAATATTTATCAAGTCAGCAGTGTGAGGCAATGAAGTACTAATACTTGAGGACTATACTTAAGTACTGTACTTAAGAAGGATTTTCAGCTATATGTATTACTTTAGTATTTAATACTTTAGTATTATTTCCCTACATTTTAATATCAGTAGTTGATAGCCAAAACACTTCCATTTCCAAAATGGGCTTTTTACTTTTGTGCGAAGTTTTTATTTTCATTCCAGGTGTCTACTTACCAATATTCCATCTCTGGTTACAGTTATAGGGTCTCTGAAGGCATAAGTGAGTTTAGTTAGTTGACATAAACACTATGAACTTCAACGTCAGTCAAAATTTCCCTGATCTGTGTGTGTGTATGCATGAACCTTCCGCTTTAATGAGCATTACTTCCTCTTGTTCTCTCACACACACTGCTGAGGTAATCCTACTTAATCTGGTTTAGCTGCCCACATGCCTCAGGCCATTTTACTGTAGGTGTCTGGGAGATGAGTCTGCCCTGATGGACTGATATGAGGTGTAGTCTCAGCAAATCAACCTATGAAAGAGAGAGGAGTTGGCGGCCAGAAAAAGAGAAGCTGAATTGGATCACTTACCATTTATCTGTCTGGGTGCTGACTCAGAGTATCTGTGGAAAGAGTGTGTGAGAAAGAGAGTGCATGAGTGTGAGGTCATGTTTGGGAGCCAGGGTCAACAGAAAAGCTGATGTCTTACTGAGTGTGGAGTGCTTTCTTAAGAGGGCCATATCAAAAGAATGAGCTTTTGCTAATCACTTGCAATGCTAAGTAGCTTTTAGGCACAAGATTGGAAACTGGAAACCTGGTATTCCCACAAATGTTCTTGTCTCAGACTGTCAGAGCCCTGATGACCACCACAGCTGTATCTTGGGCCTATTTATACAGTAAGAACTGTGCAATGTGTTGTATGTATTGCTATTATTCAGAGTGAATGTAATGGCTCTCAGATTTTGCCTTCGTCAGTAGATGAGAACGGCATGGTGAGTTTCAGTAATTGCGCCTTGAGTTGTAGTTTTTTCAGATGAACACATGGGGGCACCCTGCAGCTGCTAGTCAGTTAACATTCAACTTTACACTACTAGTGTGTAGGCCACTAAAATAGTATTAAGACTGTCTGAGAAACAGTGACTGAACCCCAATGTCCCCACTAACTCTAGGCCCTAAAGCCTCATAGACTTAATCGTATTGTGTTTGTTTTATGCTTACAACTTTGGTTTTCTTTTCACTTGACTTTGGACAATTTGTGTATTACCATCTGATACTGATACTAGCTGAAAGAAACTGTTCAGAGAGTGTAAGGGGTCTTTGACAATTGTCTGGGCCCTGTTCCTTCAGCAGCTCACGAATGTCCTGGACCCCAGACCCTTTCTGCTTTGATCTTACTACTCTCTGGAGGGCCTTTTTGTCTGGGTTGAAATATGCCAATCATTAAGTGATTCATCCCAGGTAAGACTTTGAAGGTTCATCGCTTAGGGCTTAGGTGACAGTCATTGGAGTTCAGCCACTGTGATTTGCAAAACCCCAGAGTCAGCAGGATGTCATGCTCTACCACTTGTCTAGCAATTTATGAATCCCAAGGGACTCAAATGTTCCCTTGGTAAATCCCTTGGTCACCCTCATGTTCTGGTGACCAGTGTACATTTTAATTTTAGGATCAGCTCTCATATGTGGCATTTGTTGAGAACAGAGTGATAAATGGTAGATGGTACGTGGGTTACCAAAGTACTAAAAGAAACAAGTCAGCTGATCTGATCTTTCTTTTGCCCCTCTGTGAAGTTGACTTGTGAAGTCGTCTCCCTGCATCTCTGTGGCTCTCAGTCTTATTTCCCATCATGCCACTGTGGCTCCGACCTCATATTCCTTGTTAGACTTTGTTGTGAGAACACTTGAATACACAGGGGCAAAGACATCTGCTGTAAATGTGCCAGGGCATCTAGTTTCTTTATAGTCCACGTCCATCACACAAACAAAATGAACAAAAAAAGAACCAAAAAAAAAAAAAAACACATTTAATGTTTTAAAATGGATCAATTGTACATTCCCTCAGATTGGTGTTTGATGACAATACTGTCAGCAATGTCAGGCTGTTTTCTTTTATTTTGTGTTTTGAAGGGTAGTTTCCTACCGTTCACCCAGAGCTGCACAGTGCATATCCTGGATGATTGGTGGGAAAAGGACCTCTGTACATCAACCCCTACTATGACTATATGCTATCCAAATTTATTTGCTTTTATTATCAGAAGTATTTCTTAATCCGAGAGAAGCAAAGTGCGTGCTTTTAAATTTACTTGGGGCCGCTAAGTGTCTGATGGACTAAATAAGTAGGCGTAGTAGTAAGTATAAACTTTGCGTTGACTTTGATACTGCCTGACCTTATCTGATAAGCCATTACTGGCCATTAATAGGACCTCAACATTAACTCTTACCTGCCGTACCCTTTCCCACTGCATGCCCGTTTATGTCCCTGTAAGTCGCAGCAGATTAAGATGGGCTGTCTGTTTAAAGCATGCGTAAATCTTAATGAGCGATCTCTGTTGGCCTTACTTCCCTGGCGAGCTGGCAGCAGACGCAATGGAAATATGGAGAACGAGTGAGCGTGTGCAGCCTTAGTTAGCCCACCCCCGCTTGCCCAGGTCCCATGGTGGAAAATATGTTTGTGTGGTCCAGGCAGCAGTGTAATTACCCTCATAGTGTTATCGATTCCACGCTCTAATGAAGGAGAAAAAGATCTCGCTCTCTGTCATCTCATCTGACGTAGGGTTGCACGCCCTCTACACTCAATATTTTCACAGTGCACTTGCCACTTCCTTTTTTTAATGCCATGCATGTCTGTGTGACTTCTTATAGTAACTCTTTGTGAGTTATTGCAGGGGTGGATTGTTTTTATCATGGGATGTTTTTCTTCTTTTCTTTTTTCCTCTGAAGTTTGTCTAGGATGGCGTCAAGTCTTCCGCACAGATACACATGCATACACATCTCTCATTCTTTCTCATCTCTCGCACCTTGATTAAACCTAACTGTTCTGATGTGCACGTCATAATCAATATTATGCTGTGTGTTACTGAAAATCACATTTCCTCCGGACTCCTGAAGGACAGCTTAATCAGTCTCCCCAGACTAGAATAAGCCAGATAATCTAGACATATTGCCATACATTAAAATATGAAACAGCATTGAGCTCCTGAATTAAAGTCTCCAATGCAATTTCTCTGAAAGAGTATCCAAGGTCGTCCTATGTTTCCTGCTTGAGGTCATGGGGTTTGCTTCCAAATCGGGGTCATTTCCCATCTCTCTTCCGCTCTACTTGTAGTCTAGTGAATAAAAACAAAAAGCCTAAATAAATCAACTCATCACAGGAGGACAGACAGGTTTTGACTTCCTGAAGGCCAGAGGGAAGGATTTGTACAGTGCTCGCTTGGATAGTTTAGAACAATGGGCAAAACATTCATCACCAGTGAAACTGACACAACGCACAAGTTTGCTTAAAATCGTTCCTGTGGAGAGTGAGAAAGTATGACAGCCTCACAGAGGTGCTTAGGTCACTTCCTGTAAATGTAGTTGTTCTCCTTTGGCCTTGTAAACATGGCGAGAGTGACTCTTGAAAGCTTTTTAGAAGCTCCTTTCCCATTCAGCATATCTGCGTGTTGGCTCTGGCTCTCTGCGTTGTTGCACATCTCACAAAAAGCCTAAATAAATCACTTCATCACAGGAGGACAGACAGGTTTTGACTTCCTGAAGGCCAGAGGGAAGGACTTGTACAGTGCTCACTTGGATAGTTTAGAACAATGGGCAAAACATTCATCACCAGTGAAACTGACACAACACACCAGTTTGCTTACAATCGTTCCTGTGGAGAGTGAGAAAGTATGACAGCCTCACAGAGCTGCTTAGGTCACTTCCTGTAAATGTAGTTGTTCTCCTTTGGCCTTGTAAACATGGCGAGAGTGACTCTTGAAAGCTTTTTAGAAGCTCCTTTCCCATTCAGCATATCTGCGTATTGGCTCTGGCTCTCTGCGTTGTTGCACATCTCTTATCAGATCAAATTCTGGCTCAGTTGATGATTGGCTAACTATGGTGGTGTAATGTTATTATTGCTTGGCAGAGACACAAGACAAAGCTCCACAGGCTTTTAACAAGTGGACCTATGGTTAGGGAGAGTTGATAAGCAACAGCTGCACATGACCTACATGCACAGTATTGGATTAAACGAATGGATTAAAATTTGCACAACATGCATTCAGCAGATGACGATACAAAATGTAGCACATTCTCAGGTGCTGCAATTTCTTTTCTACAGGATCACTGAATTCGCAATTAGCTCTTCCCTTGAATATGTTATGATGTCGTAAATGGTATCATTATAATCCTTGACCATCAAAACACAGGGGTACATATTGCCATATCATTATTACTGTGTTTGATCTTGGAGATATGATGCAAAATACATAATTCAACTATGGCAAAAAGAAAAATCCTTGAGGCATTTTATGACGTATATGGTATCGTTGCCATCAAAACATTGGAGTAAATATGACCTTTTCTTTATTACGATGTTTGGTCTTGGGAGATATGATGCAACATGCATAATTCAGCTATGGCGGAGAGCAAAAATGGTTGCTAGAGCAACCACAAAACATTTACAGTGCATGGTATCATTGTAAATCCTTGACATATTTTTTTTGTTCAAGAGGTAACGATTCGGTAATGGCCACCACAAGGCTTGTTTGCAATGGCTCAATTTCTTAAAATGTTCTGGGCACCAACCTGTGTGTGTTCCAAATTTCGTACTTTTGTGAATTTTTTTTTCTCAAATCACCTGGATTAGTAACTAGGCAAGGGGGCAAGTGTGTACATGGTGATAGTTGTTCCACAGGAGTTCACGAAAATGCCAAGAGCATTGCCTCTGAACAGCCCTCTCAAAATTGTGTTAAATTGTGTCAGCTCATTTCCTTGACCATCTCAGCATTATTGGTCGTCTCATTTCCGCGACAAAATCACTGGCTTATAATTTTCACTCCCCACAAGTCTGTTGTAATAAAACAGGCAAGCAGAAAGAAATGACCAAATGAACTGGTGATCCTTGTTAAGGTAAGCTTTAAATCCCTGTCCCTGGAGACATCATTACCTTAATTGTATATCTTATGTCTTATTAGTGATTGCATTCAGTGCATAATATTGTATTCCCACTGTGAAACTAGAAATGTAAGTGTTTAGACGTTTATACTGAACAACTTTAACACTCAAATCGGAATTCTGAAATCTTTTTTTGGGGTGTGTGTGTGTGTGGCTCTGTGTGTGTGTGTGTGTGGCTCTGTGTGTGTGTGTGTGGGGCAAACATCAGACTGCAACTCTATTTTGGACAGGTGACGTCTTCTAAATGATCCACATCCGTCAGTGACTTAGGATTCAACTTTACAGTGTCATTCAGCATTTACATTGCTGTGAAGTAAGCCAGTGAGCCAGAGCTAGCAAAATCAGCATGTAATTGTGCCTTGTTAAGGTGGCATAGTTCTCCTGCTTTCTCAGCTTTTCATTTCACAATACTTTGCATTCTATGTAATACATTAGAATACTTGCAATCATAGCCCTGTTGTTCAAGCTCACCGAGTGCTGTTGATATGAAGATTTTATTAGAGAATTTGATACAACATAGACTGAATAGTAAACCGGAAACTCGTGATAACTGAATAAGACCATAAAATAACTTTCAATTTAATTTCCCATGGCTCCTTTCAGTTAGTGCAAATTGCTGGTTCACTATTCGGCCTATACTGAACCAACCACTCGGCCAGCTTGAACAATAGGGTTATGGTAAGAAGTACTCCGCACATTGTATGTCATACATTGACGATTTAATTGCGTTCAATCAAATGCAATCAAATAACAGCTATAAACATGTCTGACCAATGTTTCTGTGAACTTGATGAATGTGTAGAGAAGAGTAGCACTTCACAATGGGCAATCACAGTTGCGCAAGAGGAGTCACAGAAAAGTGTGCTTGATCAAGCAATTGTTTATCTTCTCTAAGAGTCTATTTGCAGGCGGTTATCCTTGACTCTCTGTGACCTGCATTGCTCTTTGTTAGTTAGAGAACTTCGTCCTCCTTCAGTTCTCCATATAAGGAACATATTAGGATACATGGGTCACTGTTGAACCAGAACACTGAAACAGTCATGCCTCAAAGAAAAGAAATAGTAGAATAAGAGAGAGATGAGAAATTGACTCAATTTACTTTTTGTATTAGTAATTGGGACATCTGGGGCTCAAAAAGATTAAGTGAATTGCTGAATTGATGCAGAATTGATGTTCTCGGGCTTCAGCGCAATCTGAACAAATCTGACAGTTGTAGTGAGGCCACTCGGCTCTGTAGAGATTGTAAAGTAGACAGAGAGCGCTCAGAGACGTCTGCTGTTGGCGTGCGCGTGGCTCACTTCAGCTAAGTGTTGGACCATTGCCAATGACAATCACTGATGATTGTTATCCTGTGCTCTTCAAAACAATGCAACTAATAATTGGCTCTTCATCTGATTTGAGCTCCCTCCAGCTTACTGTGGCCGCTACCACAAATGAATGTCCATATTTATCAATATTTTTGAGCTTCCATCCACAGTTTCCACAGACAATTTACTGTGTGAGAATGCTTGAGTCCCACAAAGCTGACACACTGTCAAGTGTAGTCATACTATTATCTGCACCACTAAGCACACAAAACCCTAGTTCCTGTTTCCTCTGAATATGGTTGTTTTGACCAGATACATGTATAATCTTGTCCAGTTCCCCAGCAGTGACTCAAAATGCATGTTTCACAAGTGATGCATTGTTCCTTTTAAGTATATAGCTTGCAACTACTACTAATCTTTGATAAAAACAAAAATACGAGGCTCAATTTTACAACCAGGGGTTACACTTATTAGATAAATCACAATGGCAAAAACACCTCAAATTTAGGCATATTCAGTAGATTAATTTGAGTTGATCTACTGAATATATTTAAATCAGCTTAAAAAAGCAGTGAGGAGGCACTCAGCAGTGTTCAACAGTGGTGGGAACATTTATTCAGAATCAATAAGCTGTAATATTTGCAAGAGTATGCCAGTGTTCTTACACTATAATTAACTCCAAAATGCACAACATGGAACAAATGATTCATCATCAACAATTGCTGTTCCACAAAATGCAAGGCATACACATATCTGACATATCTGATTTTCACAAATCATTCTGGATAATATTTCTCAGTGTTGATATTTTGTGCAAGAAAAACATACGTAGGACTACACAAAAGCCAAACATGCCTTCTCTGCCCCTACAGAGACATTGGTCAATAGAATAACAACAAAACCCCATCGAAGGCAAATTAAAAGCGGTTGAAATACATTTCTTTGTTTGCATGTTAACAAAAGTTTTTGAAATGCCAGAAGATCCTTATCACTGGTATGATTGGTATGATTGGTATCATTTGCTCTCCCATGCTCCTTCTCGCTTCCACAGTTAGGTTCTGTGTAAACTACAAGGGAACATATTCCATCTGTGCTGAAACATGTAACCAGGGTGTGAGAGAGCTGATATATGATACCACAGTAGCAGGACCGAGAGCAGTTCAGCTGACTCCAGATCGTTTGTTTGAGCATATTTCCTCAGGACACATAAGTCTTCACCTCTCCTTTTAAATAGAGCTATTTATTTATTTAAAGATCTGCGTAGGCATGCATAATCAATCTCAGACCTTGCTGCAGAGTCGCCATTAAAAACACAAGGCTAAGGAGGACTAATCAAACTACTCCGGACAGGAAATAAAGCACAGACTCTTGACTGTGTACAGTGTGTTTAATGGGGGGGAAAAATACTACTCTGCCAAATCAAATCACTTTACCCCAAACATATACGTTAACATTTAGTTGCCACTGGATGGGCACTGTTTATCCCTTTTTATGATCTGACACTGAAGCAGCGCGCCAACTGCTCTACCTGCCAGAGAATGCCCCTTAAGCCAAAATGGTGGGGGGACCACTGGTTACTGTTTAAGCAGCCATGTTCAACTTCAGGCAACAACACCAATGTGCACTACAGACACATCATGCAGAATAGGCCTACTAACCAACACAACGTGCGCTGCAAACGGATAGAGGAACACAAGGCACACAAGGCAAGTACACAACAGCACCACAGGGTACACAAGGCTACACTACATGTCAAGACGTACATTTATAGAGATTTATAGCTTCCTCACATGGGTTAAATGTAGCACATCGGAATTGTTTGGGCATCTGAACTGCTGACACAACACAGTGATCAAGTAATCTATGCGCTTCTTCGTCTGCATCATTTGTCCATCAGTTGTCCACGAGCTGCCTTCAGATTATACTGTAATACCGCTGTACATTTTTTTTATTCACCTTGTACCTGGACCTTCTGTTACCAACTAATTTCCTACTTCTCTGCTGTAAATAGTACAAACAAATGGCTTGGAATCTACCAGGTTTTTTTCCCAGATCTGCTGGCCAACATCCCTGTCTATCTATGATAATTTACAACAGTATGACAGTTGTTTTTTCTTGCTTGTCGGTCAGCTATTTCGTGGAAACAGTCTGACATTCAGGGCCCATTGTGGCTTTTCAGGGAAACTGTGATGAAGTGGCTACATTTATCTGGCTGACATGGCTTTGCATTTGTTAAACTGGCAGACTGTCATTTTATTTGTTTTGTTTTTATTTTGTTTCCAGATACCCAGCAGGAAGAAGTAAATTGGAATACTGTAGCTTGATTTTTCTGTAACTGCTAAAACACAGAGGCCAAAACCAACTACTTTCGTTGGTGAATTGTGGAATGTCGTCTGAAAGCTGACGGGCGTTATCTTTGAGGGACATGCACAATACACATCTGTTAGTTATGTCAAGCTGTGGTTTTGGTGAAAGAACTGACTGTCTGGCTTTGCCTCAGGCTGATCGAGTGGCAGCCGTACATCTGAGCATTTTACACAGAGGACATAAGGACACAGCTAGTTCTCTTATTCTCCCATTGTTATGTCCCACAGTCACAAGAGTATGAGCACATCTACAAAAGGGAGCTACATCACAAAAAGTAAACATCAGTTTTAACATTGAAATGAAACAAAAAAAATCTCCTAAAAGAGAATTGCACACTATAGGCTTCAATTTAAATAGTGCACAAAGTGAAAAGTTACCCAATGAGCAAAGTGCTTTGACCAAAATTACTATGTGACATAAAAGAGCATTAAGATATTGATCTTAATATTAAGATATTGATATTAATATTGATCTTAGTTATGGTATTTAGTTAATTTAAATAACTTTTTTCATGTCGCAAAAATTGGCATTGTTTACATAGAAAATAAATGTGGCAGCTGAGTTTCAGTCAGATTAGCACAGCATACTTCCTTCAGGAGTAAACCTTAACAGTGCAGGAAAAGCAAAATACACCCAAACATCCTCACAACTAGTGGTAACCACACACTTACATGCAATGCTTTGTTTGTTTCCATCAGTGGACTCCCTCTTCAAACACAGTCTGAACATAATATTTACTTTAAATGACTTTTCTAGCTCTTTCTGCCCAATCACACAAAATGGACTAAACCATGAAATGGATTCTGATAGATAAGCAAATATCCACTTTGGAACACTGCATACACTTCCAGGTATTGAAAACCTATATGGATGAAGTAGGTGTTCTTCAGAAGTGCCATCATACTGTATGTCAATGTTCACAACTATGCATTCCATTTGATGATGTAATGATAAACTCACATGACCAGGCTGCACAGTTGAATTCTAGAATGACTTGCCAAAAGTCCTCACATCCCAAAAGGTCCTCATTTGCATTTGGTGCCGTAAACACCTAACTTGAGATCAGGTCACGTGGCAGTCTGGGCGGGTCGCCAGTTCTGTAAGCAACTGACGGAGTTATTGCAGTTTGATCAGCAAAGAATAGCACTCCTTTTCCTGCTTCTCTCCACCTTCTTCCTGTGATTTAAGACACACACACAAATACGCACATGCACATACACTCACACACACACACACACGCACATGCGTGCAGTGCTATTTCTGTGACCAAACGTTTGCGTGTAAAACTCCAGCAACATTGGTTATGTTGGGGGCACTCTGGCCAGTGAGACAATGCCGTTTCAAAGACCTGGACCTTTGGCCCTGGGTGAGTTGAACACCAAAGGCCTTTGTGTTCCTGTGAGGTTGGGTTAATTCCTGGGTTTGCCAGGGAGTAGATGCTCAATCTTTTGTGGACAGAAGGATAAGCTGTTTTCAAGACCAGACTGCAGAAGTTGATGAATGATGATTAGAAGTGCATTTCATGAGTTTACTAAGTACAAAAGTTAATGAGCTTGTTGTTCTGCCCCATTAATAGTAGTAGTAGTAGTATGCAACTGTGCCCTCTAGACCCTGCCTGTGGTCTTTAATTCCCATAATACATTCCTTGTCATTGAGTCCAAAATCACAGAATCGGTTCTGTTCTGAAAAGGTTGGACTGTCACAAGTGGTACTGGTACATTCACTGGTCCTCATCAACTTGTCTTGGGCCCGTTTGGGCTGAATGGTGCTTGGCAGTGGCTGCCAGGAGCAGTTCTTATGTGTCACCTCTTTTCTTTGGACTTTGACCCTTGACCTGGTTGGTCTGTCTGTCACTGCTGGGGCAGACTGGTGTAGGCTTTGGCTTGCAGGGCTACACTGGGGGTCACTCTGGCGTCGCTGACCTCCAACGGGAGTGTCAGGGCTGTGTGTGCGGTAGCCTTCACAGCATTTCCAGGGAAACGGCAGCGCAGCAGCTGCCGCAGGTGGCGGAAGACAGACTTGCGGAAAAGGATGAAGATCCACGGGTCCACAATGGGGTTGAGTGCCGAGAAACGGAATGAGATCAGGTTGAGGTTGTCGTTGCCAGTTGGCCGGATCGCGCTGACGTAGCCACATATCTAAGAGGGTACAAAGCAACAGAGAGAGAGATGAAATGGTTAGGAAATGGTTAGGTTTAAGACAAGAGAGTCTAATGACAAAGAGAGATTAAATGGTTAGGTGTATGAGGAAAGAGACATGATAGAGAGATGAACATTCGTGTAAAGAGAAAATTTCATCGGTAGCTGCCTTCTAGACTTCTGACCGCTGTTCGTGCTTTCAGCCCTATGGCTTTTAATGAGTAAGCCTCAGGCACTTGGGCAGATGCATTCAAAAAACTATATTAAAAACACTTAAAAGGCTTGACACTTCAGACACAGTATTATCAGGGTCTCTACGCATGAACTTGAACATAGAGAACATTGTTGGTGTTCACAGAGTTAAGTAAAACTTGGCTATGTTTCTAAAGACATCACATGACCTATTTTGCAACTTACTCTCACAGCAATCTTGCATTAAAAAGTCAGAAAAAAGTCACTGAAAGTGAACAAACGGAAGGAATTCTGTGAAATTTTCATTTTAAAGGAATGCACGATTAGACAAGACTACTTAGACTACTAAAATCTAGTCAAATGGGTAGGAAAACTGGTTCCATTCAACTCATAAATCAAACTAATTTATAAATTAAGATACTTCCTTCCTACTACAGCACTAGGTCACTTCCCTGAATGCCTTGAGCATTTTCTGAATATGCAATAAGACTCTGGACTGTGCAATTAGGACTGTGTAAAAATCATGCACCTTATTTATTACCCATCATAGCCTTATTTGTATTTATTATCCATCATAGCTTTATTTGTATATATCAACCATATCTGTATATATTGTTTAGTAGTTTGTAGTTTGGATATATTGCTGTACCTAGACTGCTTCTCTGTGCATCTGTGGGCTGTTCCGGACAACATCTCACTATACTTTGTATAGTGACAATAAACGACTTCTACTTCTACTTGTAGATCTTTCTCTGTTGTTTTGCTTTAACTGGCATTAATTGACCTCAGGATTAGTTGATTCATGCCAGTCTTTGAGAGTTCATGGTTTACGGTTAGGGTTGGTGGAGAGAGGCATGTTGAGGGTGACAGATAGAAACACATGGAGAGATGAGAATTGAATTGCTGAATCCTTAAGGGGTTGTACTAAAATGGACACAAACACCATGCCTGGAGGCCAAGGCTTTTAAGGAGTGGAACAGCTGAGATCAGTGTTAATATAGCGTCGGCTCCCTACAAAAGCTGTCAATGCGTGCTTGAGTCCCTTACATTTCTACCTGCTGAAAAAAACTGCTTTAAATGCTTGCAGTCGAGGGAAAAAGCTCACGGCTCAACATGGCTGTCCTTTCATCTACTCAGCCCAAGTTCACAAATCTCCAGTCTGTCACTGGTGCACACAGCTCTGCGTAGGGAGGCTATCCCCCAGCCGCAGTCAATTTCCTAACAGAGACTTTTTAAACAGCCCCTCTCGTAATTAAGGAAACACACACGCACACACTTGCTGGGTGTTGTGGAGCGCCCAGCAGCAGATGTTTCTGGGTTGCTATGGATCTGGAGGATGATCAACTAGAGAAGGCTGGGATGTGACACAGACACACACACTCTCTCTCTCTCTTCCTTTTCTCTCTCTCTCACACACACACAAACACACAGGCAGCTGACAGTGTACAGAGAGAGAGGACAAACACTGGCACCTAGGCAGAACATGGCACCTTCAGCATGTTTTTTCTGACCTAGAGAGAATAGCCTCACCTATCTATCTTTAGCTTAATAACAGCATCTATGAGTAAAAAGAGAGGTCTCGCCAACCAAGAGAGACCAATCCATCAAAGCACCAGAAGACCTCACCATCCCACCCTGTTGTTACAGTGAGTCAACGGTGGGGAAAACACACATTAGCCTACATCGTAGCCAAATACTAAACAGGCGCTAGGTGATTAAAAAGCTACACTTACCGCCCATTTCTGTCAGGAAATGTTGGTGGTGCTATACGGTGTTATTGTAAAGGGCCAGTGACATTTAAAGTTGTGTGAGCTTAAACAGGATGTGCTACGTGTTAACTAAAACATAATTTCCGTGGTCCCCCTCATATACAATAAAACAGACAAAACATGCATGACTTACCCTCCCCTCACATTGAGGGTCATTACATCATTTTAGTATGAAACCAAATACAGCAATCCTTCACCACTGATTATTTCTGCAAGTTAATTATCTTTGATCATGCAAGTAATTCACCTGACTGAGAAGTGTGATTCCTCTGTATTTACAGACCTTTTCCACTTTCTCAGTTGATTGGTCCAGTTGCTTTCCCATTTGGACAGCTGATTGGTTCATAAAAAGTCCACTGTTCTATATGGGCACTGGATTTGCTCACTGTCTGGCTCAGAGCCCATGTTAGCCAGTCAGGAAATGATATCACGCAGCACTACATACACAACTAAGAACAATTTAGGATTATGAAAGACCAGACAGCGTGCTGGTATATCCCAGAGGCATCAGGGTGTGTTCTGGAGCAAACCCCAACACTAATTTAAAAGAGCATTTAATATTAACCATAATGTGAAACATGTTGTCATCTCTGACCACTGTGAAGGGAAAGCATTAGGCAAGCTTATTAAGTAGTCTGACTAAAGTTACATATCGCTAACTGTCAGCCTCAAGGGCACATGGTGTAAACAGATGCTTTAACATGCACAACATATATTAGCATGTGTATGACATAATTAAGTGTGTATCCTCTCACTGAAAAAAAAAACAGTTGCTACAGCTAGAAGGAATAAACAAGATCAATTCCCCTTAATAGCTGATCTGAGGTCTGTACTACAGCAGATCCGTACTTGACATCTCAATGCTCCTCAATTCAAGGTGTTTTTTAATGACAATACCTAATGTTATAGCAAAGAAGATAGTTGATTTAGTGTCCTATCATGTGCTGGCACACACTGCACACACACACACACACACACACACTTCTCATTTTATACCTAGTCTCTTGGGTATTTATTTCTCTCTCTCTTCTCTCTCTCTTTGTCCCTCTGTTCCTTTTTAATCTTTATCTTTCCCTCCCCCTATCTCTCTCTGTCTCTCTCTCTAACTCCTTGTAGCCCTGCCCAAGAGTGATCCAGGGTGGGCCATACACAAGCTGTTTGAGTGACAGTTACGGATGCCAGTCCACCAGGCAGCGAGGGTGGGCGATTAACAAGCTGTCTGGGTGGGAGTTATGGTGGACAATCTACTGGCGATCCAGCCAGGGTGGTTGATGTGAATGTAAACTGCCTGAGTGAAAGATCTGAATGCTGTTGTAGTAGTGATCCAGGGTGGCCGATGTGCAACCTATTTTCAGTGAGAGTCATGGAGACCAATCTGAGGCCACAAGGAATAAATCTGCATGCCCTGAGTATGCCCTGATTAGGTGTGTGTAGGTGTGTGTGTGTGTGTGTGAGAGAGAGAGAGAGAGAGTGGGCAAAGGGATTGGAATCTCCAAATTCCGATCCCACAAATACTCTTATTCATAAGGACTCTTTAGCAGAACTCAGCCATTCAATATCACATATTCAGTCATCAAAAATGGCCCTTCCTTCACCGTACTGTTTGTGTGCTGAATGTTCCATTCAAGGTGGATTTGGGGTAGAGCTCCTTCATGTACTGGCTTGTATATCATCTAAACTACCCTGAATGTGTACAGGTGTGTGTGCTATGTAGTGTGTGTGTGTATGTATGTGTGAGTGCAGGCCAAGAGCAGCAAGACTGTAAGATGTGTGTATTGCGATGTGTTTGTGTAATGCAATATGTGTGTGTTTGTGTAGATGTGTGCCAGGGCTGCTGTATGCCCCGGTGTTCATAGACTTATTAGCCTGAGCACCAGCTGCAAAGGGGTCCTGACTCTGCCGTTTGTCTCGCTGTTTACCCCGACCTGTCAGCACTACACTGCACGGCGCTGTGCATCACCCCCACCGACGCGCGACTCGGGCTACCACACCGCTGCTTGTTTACCCCTTCATGCTCTGCCGGCACTCCAGCACGAGGCCTTGAACAGAGAGGAGACCATAGACTGTATACAGAAACGCAGGAGATGCACGCAGGCAATAGGACAGGTTTAGCACCAGATCCGGCCCTGAAGCGGCACAGACTAGGGCCAAAAGCAGGCCAGGGCTGAGAGTGTTTCCATAGCGCAAACCTTTGGGAGATCGCCAGGGAGTTTTACTGGCACCTTTTGCAATTACTGGTCAGGAGTCATTACCGGCAAACCCATCAAGTTCTGTGGAAAGGACATCAATGTCATGCCACTGTCAGAGAGAGAGAGAGAGAAAGAGAGAGGGGAAGAGTGGAAAACAAGAGGTAATGAAAAACAGACAAAAGCGCAGACGCGCTGATCAAACGACCTAATGCTGAAAGATGGAAACCCTGTGAGCTCCTGCACAGTGGCATGCAATAGATGAGGCTCCTAGCTGGTCCAGGCACTCCATTTAGTCCTGACCATGGCTAAAATAGGAAGTCATGGAGCACCTACACAGACTGTCCAGCAACTATGTAATCCTTTCATCTGCACGGATGACAAAAGAACAAAGAAATGGAGAGATAACAGAGAGGAATAAAAGAAAAACAAAGCCTGGATTTATGCATGGTCATATGAGAGTTGTTATTAGAATAAACCAGGATATTGTGATAATTGAGGCAATAAATCGTGATAATGCAAACATTTACATTATATCACAAGTTATTGTATCATTACATCACACATTTACATTACATTACAAGTTATTTAACAGAGCAGTTGCACCCACTGGCAGTGTGGACGTGCATCCCAGCAGTAGTGCTCACAAGGACCAATGCTTGACCTTCCTAATAACTGCAGGGCAACACCAGTGGATCTGCCGTGCTTCTGCAAATACCAAGGCAATTGAATGGGTCACAACTATTAGAGTTTTCTGCTAGTGCTATTATAAATCTTTTCAGTAAAGCACCTTTAGGTACTTTAAGGTATTTGTTATGGTACTACATGAAACTGCACTGAACTGGTTTTATGTCTCCCTCATTCATGTCAGTCATGTCAGAGTTTCTCACATACTCCAGTCTCAGCTGCTAAAGTCATTGTCATTCTCCACTCTACTCAGTGTTTCATCAGCACTGCTATGTTCATTTGGAACAGCCCCTGTCATTCTCATGCACGCAACACACAGCACTGAATTTGCTCACCGAAACCGATTTTGCGATATTTGTTATTGCTCACAGAACAACAGCAGTGTAACAGCAGAGTTACCAAGTGAACAGGCAGGTATCAGGCAGAGAAACAGACCCTCTACTAACCTTCCGGAAGTCTGCCGGAAGATGGATGCCATTGACCATGACCACATCATTGCGATTTGAATCTACTTGACTGTGAAGTCCCCTAAATATGGTTAGACTTACAGCAAGCATTTGAATATTCTCCCACTGTAACTCAAACCATCTTGTGAGATTCCAGTCACGTCGCGTGCCTTCCCCTGTGGAAGACATCTCTCTCTCTCCCTTGGTTTCTCTCTATATCCCCCATCTCTCTTCCTCTCCCTGTTTCTATCCTTCACCCTCTCTCTCTCTATCCTCTTCCTCTGTCTTTCTCTCTCTCCTAGTTCCTTCCTGTCTGTTCTCCCTCTCCCTCTCTCTCCATCACCACCACCTCATATGGGTCTGGTGTCCTGTCCTCTCCTGACAGAAGTATATAAATCACAAATTCAAGGCTGCAAGTAAGCCTGGGGAGTAAATGTGCCTCTTAGCCTGACACACAGACAAATGGATTTAAAAGTGATGACCTCTGTAGCTGTTCACTGTCCTAGCCATCAGGGGGAAGGCAGGCTGAATACACACAGACACACACAAATATGCACACACACACACACACACATACACAAACACAAGCAATAACACAGCTTTCACTTTTAGGAGACACTTGTAATTTGTGTATGTAACATGTAATGAAATGTTCTCTTAAATGTTTTGTTGTTGTGCCAGAGTATCACTCACCAAACTGTAAGTGGACACAGAGGACAGAGTTGGTGTCCTGCACTTCTGCTCTAAGGCAGCCCTGCAGCATGACTACTAGCAAAACAAGCTATGCCTTGGCAAGACTAGCTAGGAGATGTTTGGTAATCGGGAAGTGATGGAAAACAGCACGGGGTGGTGACTGGTTTGGTGGAAGTGTTTCGGTAAACAGGAGGAGCTGGTGTCTGTGGTCACCTGGGGAATTGGCCATTTGGCTGCGACCACTGGAAAAACTGACAGCATTTGTGTGTGCGCTGTGGCTGTGTGTAGAATGAGAGGTAAGATTGAGGGCACAGAGAGCAAGAGAGAGGGAGAGATGGGTGCTCTTTGTTGTCTTCATAGTCAGAACAGAAGGAAGAAGATGGTGTGTGAAATATCACTCAAGCGTTTGAGGATGCCGCCAAATGGAATCCCAGATATCAGCTGTGTGTCTCTGGACAGAGTCCGACATGCCACAGCCTAGTATAAACTTGGCCCATGGATCCTTGCTCTCTGGGACAGGTTCAGTGCCATAGTTTAGTGATGGGAACTCCATAGGCCTGCTACAGTGATCTGACTAGTCTCTAGAACATCATCAGGTCAGGGATTTTCCAATGACAGTGACCCAGTGATCACAACTCATTAATAAAAGCAACAGAAAAGCACACATCTGACATTGTGGTGTTTTGTGTTATATTCATTAACTACAAAATATACAATATTCTGTCAACACAATTTTTTCTGAGGCAAAGGTTAGCAAAGCTAATGTAATGTTAACTTATGTTCTGATGTTCCAAATGTGTTTCTTTTTATGGTATGTTTTCATACCTTATTTGTTAGTCCACAAAATGACAACATAGCGGAAGTTAGACTTAGACACAAGGGCAGCGTATTTCCTGAAGGTAGCAAACATATTCATTTCTTAGGACAATATGTGCACCCCTACTACTTGTCACTCAGTTTTGAGGCATAATGGATAGGTGAATGGGGGGTTAGGGTGAAGGGGTAAGAAAAGAAATTGGATTCAGCCTCTGACCTGATGACCCCTTGGCAGAACATGCATTTCCCTGCAGGCAGATAACTAATGGTCTTGGTTACTGGGACTCTTAATAGATCAGTTGGTCTTCCCTTACAGCCTCAGCAAAAGGAAGGGGAACAGGCGGCAATAATGGTGGGAATGGAGCAATGGTAGCAATAATGTCCATATTACCATAAGAAAGAGTGATCCCTATGCTAGCCACTTGGGGTCTCTTGTTTGCATGAGGAATATGTGCAAGTGTATGAAGCATGTGTATGAAGCATGTGTGTGTGGGTACATCTCATGGGCTTCTTTTTTTATATTTTCCATCTCAGTTTTCGACCACAACACAGCAGGTAGAAAAACTCAGCTTCATACCATTTCATACCACTACGGACTACACAGGCTATTTCTGTTGCACTTGTTGATGAGTAATGAGAGAGAGAGAAGGAGAGAGGTTGCTAGGTAGGCCTAGGTCTATAAAAAAATAGAATTTAAGGAGAACCATTAAGATGCTTTCTTCATTGTTCTCTCTCGATATGCCTGTTACTGTCACCAAAACACCCGAGACAGACAAAACCAGAGGGATGACAGCAACAGGGTTTTCTTACATGTCATACAAAACCCCATCTTCACACTCAAACCAATAGGTTACATGTGAATGTCCCTTTGTCACACACAAACTCATTCTCAGAATTAGGGAAAACTATGCGTTCCAAGTCTTTTTGATCTGACAAATTCCGAATTTTATGGAAAGGTTTGCAACCCTTTAGCTTACCCCTAACAATCATAGCTAAGACCGCATCTCCACTCACTGACAGGGAAACACTGTCTCCACCCAGACTCATCTTTTAATTTTTGAGTGTCTGTTGAGTAATTAGTCAAACAATATCTAGTGCTCTGCACTTGTTCCCACATCTGACACTGACCCCCTTTTCAAAGTACCTGGAAGGTTGTCTGTGGTTTCCTGACCCAGATCTCTATGTAGGCATTTTTAAATGTGTGTTGCACCACATGCTTTCAGTCTAGCAGTGTGCCAAACATGCGGCAGAATAGATCTGCAGTAGTGAATTTACCAGGAATCCAAGTGACAGGAAAAGTAGAGTTTCACATTACATAAAACAAGAACAACCGAGATGAACAAAAACAACTCAATGGGGTTTGCAGGCTCTGTGAAATCATTGTCTCTCTCCCACTCATTTTTCTCCTGTCAGTGGCCGGCCCTTTCTATGTCAATTCATATTGCATTCTCTATTGCACATCAGACATCAAAGACCTGAACTTAAAAAAAAAACACATTTCTTTTCTCCCATCAAGAGTAGACACACACACACACCCACACACTTTGAACTGACCTGTCATGAACCCTATAGGGTACTACAGAGGCGTGAGGTCTTTTAATCTGTTCTCAGACTGCCTACAGATATCCCTCAGTCCCTACACTAATACCACAACAATGATTACTTTTACCCTGCAGTGTGCTATGCAGTCAATACAATTCTTCACTTACTCAAACACAGCAATCTTTTGTCCTTAGGCGTGTGAGTCATTCCACTCTGGGGACAATGATAGATTTGAGGATGACAAAATTGCTTAGATTAAATGAATTATTGGACCCTTTTTCTTTTCTTAACCATTTCATTCTGACAGAGGCTTGTGTTATGGTGGCCTGAAATGTGCTAGTTTTAGCAAAAAAAAAAAAACCTCAAATCAAAACAATACAAAATAAAACATATAAGAATCAAATGCTTTCTTTAGGGAACTAAATCTAAAGGAAAAGATTAGCATCTCAAGACATGCTCTAAGAGTGTTAAAAAGCATTGTGGTGCCAGTCAGGGTGTCTCAATAGTCATGGAAGACTGATCAATAACACTTACAACCCCAGAGCAAACATGCACACACACACACACACACACACACACAACCTCAAGTCCTTCTCTCCTCTCAAGAACCAAATATGATCAGGTCAGTGAGTCTACCACTTAGGCTAGGCTGCTGACACACTCATATGCACACACACACACATTTCGGGGATGCATTACCGTATTTGTTTCCTCTCCTAAAAGGGGCTTGACGTGGAAAGGAAGGATTCTGACCTGCACTCATACAGTAAACCCTAAACGTGTGTGTGTGTGTCTCTCTCTCTGTGTGTGTATGTGTGTGTGTGTGTGTGTAAAGAATAAAAAAGGAAACAGGGAATTATTAGCTGATTGCAAGACATTATGCACTGGATAAACATTCACACACAGACTTGTGGAGGAAGAGCTTATCGGAGATTACACTCCCATATCCTGAAGCCATCCGTTACAGACTTAAAGGGGAGAAAACTGATCCCGGAACAGTGGTAATGCATCATGCTCCCAACAAACTGCCACGCTTAAAATAACTCATAATTTTCAGGGGCATTACGTACGGAAAACAAAACACTGTTATTGATCAAGGTCTCAGATTGGTGCTGCATGGCTCCAGCTGTCTGGCTTACGACACGAGACATGAGCACAAGTCCGTGCCGACCCCACCGACATGTGAGAGTGCATCGGACAGAAATCATTGATCCAATTAGTGACCTTAAACATGACCTGTGTGGTTACCCTACAGAAGAAGGTAAATACAAATTGCTGTGGTAAGGGTAGCCATAATTTACAGTTGCTTTGCTAAGTGCCAGTTAACAGACTGCATTTAGGAGCACTTGTGACAAACAACAAATTTAATGTCCATTTGTGTATGCGACTGCAGAGGAAATAACCACATGCAAAACACACATGGCATAGTGTTTGAATTTCTGGAGCAACAGGTGACAAGAGAATTACCATACGTCTACCAAGTTTTACCATACTAGGCTGAATGTAAGACAATATTTATTCCTGTAAATACTTCTGAAAAGGGGGGGACGTCTTATATTTGCAAAAAAATGGAGGGCGCCAAACACATATTTTCTGTTAAAATGAACCAGCAGCATCTCATTGGCCTACAACTGCCACACACCATGGAGAGGTAAGAGATTTTCTTGAACAAAGTCAGAATTAACTATGAGTAATGTAAAAGAATGACTAGGTTTACATTATCCCTTGATAATATTCGGGACAAAGTGAAGTGCACAAAGCCGGCACTTCATATCCGATCATATTTGGGATACAGAAGTCTCTAATGCGGCACTACAGACTGTCACTGTGTGGCTGAATGAGTCTTGCCCAGCGCCTGCACAGACTTCGAGGAGAAGCTATTTTTTCGGTGGTAGTCTATGATGAAACTAAGGAAAAAAAAAATCCCCACATGCCAACACCTGTTACTACTGCAAAGAAAGTTGGAAAATCAGTTACTGTGTGGTGGAACTGAGAGAAGTGAATCACCATTATCTTTGAGTGTCTCGCAGTCGGGGGCTAACTTCCCCCTTTGACATGCAAGGCTGTGCCTCTATGTAGTCCTCTATGGGTAATGCATATGGTTTTCTGCCTGGTAGATAGCCTACAGTGTACTCTTTGCACTTTCATGGAAAATTCATCATTCATATGGAAGCGACAGCAGAAAGCGAGTGGGAGAGAGATGAGAAGAATGGTGAAATGCCTGCAGGTCAGATTGAAACCTGGGGCACCGAGAGAACTTAGACCTGGCACTGCAGCTTCCTGCACCTCTGTGGCCCAATGCTTTTACAGGGTTTTTAACTATACTTCTTTAGCGTTCTGCCTTTGCCACTAATATTGGACCTCCAAACTCCAGAATATTTTTGTTTCCTACCAAGTAATCAAACTTTTGAACAGTGCTCAATGACACCCTAAGACTTTGCCTGTCAATCTTTGAATGGCCATTTTGCATACTCATAGCCAGCAACCCCCCCCCCCCCTCCACACACACACACACACATGCTTTTAAAATGTTGGCTTGTTCCTTCCATTGTGATTTGTCCTCAATTAATCAGCTGTCTTCAAACACATGACTCTGCTGTTTGATGGTTTGTTCTCTCTGTGAATTACTATGAATGTGTTGTAGGTCCTATTACGTTAATTACAGCTGTGCACGAAAAGTCATGTACTGATCTGCTTGACTTGTGCCATATTTCTTGACTGGCAGTCTGGTTTTTCTGCCAAGACAAAGTGTTTGTATCAGATGTTAACATACTCTCAGAACACTGTGCATGGGCATGTGTGTATGTGTCTGTGTGCGTGTGTATGTGTGTGTAAATGTCTGTGCTACGTGAGACAAATGGAAAACCTCTTCCTGGTCCAAATGAAAGTGTGTGTGTGCTTCTGTGTTGACAATCTGACAAAGAGGGTGAGAGAGAGACAGAGAGAAAAAAGCACAGGTACTTCCTCCTCCGTGGCCTTACCAGAAACACCCACTGGGCCTTCCTGCACCATGGCACTGCTGAGAGCAGCATGCCTTTAGTTTCATCTCAATTACACTGCATCGCAAGAGAAGGCAGACAGGAGCGGACTGAGGCTGAGCATGTCATTCACTTTGGCATTTGGCCCTGTCTAGTCTTACTGCTATAGCAAACTGATCCTGCCAAAGCTTCTTGTTCTTATTCTCCCTTGTTGTTCTTGGCAGCATATCTCTTATTAACTATGAAACATACACACACAAGTGTAGATGCATGGCGACACACACTCACACTCTGTAGTAACACACTCACTCCACTCCCACACAAAGGGTGTGTCATGCTGAGCTTGACATATTTTTTTTCCTCCTTTGACACTTTTTTTCCCCTGCTTTGCATACTCCATTACCCATCTGACTGTGTGTGTGTGTGTGTATGTGTGTGGTGTGTGTCTTCTGATCTATCTTTGCACTGACTTCATCATCACCATCACCGTTCCAATCAGAAGAGCAAGGCCTGATCAGAGCCGCATGATCCAGATGCATTCCTGGAGTCAGCATGTCGGGATGACTGTTTTCCTCCTGACTTTCTGACCACATCTGCTCCTTAACATTGCACCCTGCCCTGAACCCTCACACTCATTCATTACTCATCCGTAACCCTCAGGACAGCTGTGTGTGTGTGTGTGTTAGAAGTGGCAAAACTCATTGAGGAAGTCCCAGCTTCACAGGGAAAGGGAAGGTAAACTGTTGTGTGTTGCAAAATGTGGAAAGCCCATGAATTTCTTTTTGTTTTTTTGAGTGTGAATGTTTCGCCATGATGCCATTTGTGTCTGGCAGCTCCATTGCAACACTCTGGGTGAGAACACTCAGTTATGCTTGTAGGTGACAACAAGTGCCTCTAGATCAGGAATGGCCAAACAATGGCCTTCTGCTCTCTTTCATGCAGCCCGCCATGAAGTCAAAAAATAATATGTAATGTGGCCCACTGTTACATTCATCTATTCATCATTCATCAATAGTATATATCCATCTATTCATAATTCATCAATAGTATATATCCAGCGCACACCATAGGTTCAGTACGAATGTTACAGATTTGTCAACAGTATCATTAGACTGCTGGTTTTCTGATCTAAAATGCAGTCGCATTTTGAAACTGGTTACATTTTGCATTGGCCCATTGGTAGCTTAGACTTTTCAGTATGTGGCCTGCAATCAGAAAAGTTTGGCCATACCTGCTCTAGATCATTCCAGGATGGTCTGTTGACAATACAAAACAACAACCGTCTGAGTCACACAAAATCAATCATGGCCTCCACTTCTCCACTCCTGCGATCAGGACGTGGGTGAGAAGTGACAGATTTACTCATAATCCCATGGGGAAGATGAAAAATGAATGAAAAGAGAGGGAGAGAGGGAGAAAGCAAGAGAGAGACAGTTTCATTGGTCCAACCCTAAGGCACCATCTTTCTGTTCCAGTGCTATCGCATGACACAACATTTGGGTGGAGAGTTGCCATGAGAACGGGGCGAGCGGCAGCAAAGCCTGTGTGCCCTCAGGGGAACCCCGTAATTGGAGAGAGCTGTGTGCCTGCACCAGAAAATGTCTTCCAGCAGAAGGGTGGGATGAGCGGAAGAGGGGATGAAGAGGAGGAGGATGTGGAGATGGATGAAGATTAAAGAGAAGTCCAAGAACGGGGTGTGTAGCCGTTGAGTTTTGAGGTCTTGGCAAGAGTGGTACCAGCCCACTGATCAGAACAGTGTAGGCTGCAGCAGGGGAAGATGCACTCGCCACCTCCCATCCTCTAGCTGATCAAATCCAGTACTTCTGGAGATGTTGACAAAGACTGAATCCAAATGTCCTCACCCCCTCAGTCTTAAGACTTGAACCCTCAAAGACTAAAACTGGCATGAGGCATGATTCAGTCGATTTGTGCCAATGAAGTGTTGTCTTTGAGGGCTCAGGGGGCAGGGGCATTGAGATTCAGCCAAAGAGAGACCCCACCTGCAACACTCCGGAAGAGCAACTTTGTTTTGGTTCTATGTTTCAGAACAGTGAGCGCTCATCACCAGCGGCACGCCACCTCATTTTACTTGTCTGGGAGTTGGCTGTTATACATGTAAGCCATGCAGTCTGAGGGGTTACATGCTCTGGGATCCATCAGGGTGGCGGGGGGAGGAACGGGCCTGTGCATGTCACCAGTTTCCCTCCAGCCTCTCGCTCTCTGTCTTCCTCTCTCTAATGACTGACTCTTTTGTTGAGGTTGTCGGGCCCAAGTCTTAATTGCCACTTCCTGATGAATTGTCCCTGAGTTTCTCTGACAGCTGAGAGGGGAGAGCACTTTGTGCTGGATGAGCTGAGTGTTCGCGTTGGTCACGTCGGTCTCATGTGTTTCAGTTCAAGGGTTTATGTTGCTGTTGTAGCAAACTGTGTCTCAAGGGACCCAGACAGGCAAATAAGCACCACATGAGAGGGCGGGTGGAGCCGCAACATTTTTAAGGCTGATTACTGATACACATGGAACTCATAAACGAATAAATTATTAAACGTAGCTGGATCAGAATCTGTGTTTTAGGGCCAGAAATCAGTTTAAAGCTGGCTGATTCAACAACAGGACATGATAAAAAAAAGGCAGCTCAGAGCCAACAGGCCTTGCTGCCAGTGTAACAGATCTGGATGAGGGAGGACCAGGCATTGGTTGCATCCTGTTGCCTTCCACTTTCCATTACTTTGAGGACTCCATCAAAAGTCTTGACACAATTTGTGCTGGGATGAATGACAGGAACTGAATCATTTTGGACCAAAGCTTCTCTTGGGAACGGAAGTTTATCCAGGCAAGCGAATATGGTTACCTGTTTGTTTCAGGGTTGCTGGTTGCACATGCAAAGTACTGTGTGTTCACTCTTGTCTACTCATTTGTCTATTCATCTATGCGGTCAGCAGAAACTTAACCTGCAGTTACTATGTCAAAAGAAGACTAGCCCTGTCTGACCAGTCCTACAGGGCCTGACCTGAGCAAAAGATGCAGATGAATCAACACTTTAGAAATGTGATTTTTATCTTTTTCAGCTTTCAGTATCTTGCAGGAGGCATCTAGTTAGTTCTAGAATGCCTTATGATGCTTCCAGTTTTAGTGCTGTAGTTGAAATGGCAGAATGCAGGAGTGTTTGAGGAGTCTTTGGGGACAAAGTGGCCTACTTACAATGTTTTGTTGAAGAACATTGGCAAACATTTATTTACATATCAGTACAAGTAAGAATTCAATATTCATCTGTTCTCTGAAAACATATCTGTCCCTAGAGACATTTTGTTGGACAAGAAACAACAAAAGCACATTTACGCCATAAAAAAATTATAATGCTACATTAACCAATTAAGTGTCACAACATTTCAGGCCACCATCAGATAGCATTGGGAATTTTATAATTTATACAAACAATAGTTTTTACAAATAAATAATTACATTTAAAACTGCTCTTGTGAAGGAAATGCTTAAGTTTTTGACTACTCAATGCTGACAGTGCACAGGAAGTACCAGTTGCAGCTGTGACTGAGAGAGAGAGGAAACTGTGTGACATGCTCAGTGTCTTCACTAAACAGCTGTGTCATCAAGCACTCCTTATCTACCCCTAAGTTTACTGTTGCTGTCACTCAACCACCAAGCCACTGAGCTCCTTACTTAGAGGATGCTTTGGAAGCACTGGATAGGTGATCTCAGAGATGAAAGTTATGGACTTTTAAAAAAACAGAAACAAAAATGCCTTTTAGAGTATGAAAATTAAATAAAATAGCATAGGATTGAAATACAAAACAAAAGTAGATCCCTGTTGACCATGTCATCCTGTAACAGTGCATTATTAGTCTACTATTAGTGTTTAACAACTGGTGTGAGATCATAAACTTCACCCCTCATATTTGATACATAGGATTCAAACCAGGGTTGTATCCTAGGGTCGACCTCAGATCCCTTGCTAGAAGCGTTGTAGTCAATTGTGCCACAGCACGTCCCTTAGATCTTCAAACATCTGTAAGCAGTTGAAATGTCCTTTACCATGACTCTGTTAATGGTTTTGTAGTGTTTTAGTTTCAGACACTTAGAGGCAGTCTGCTACACTTTGACAAAGAAAATCCCCTCCTAATAACAAAAGAACAAAGAGTTTCTGATAGAATCTTGGTGATGTAGAGTTATTGTCTTAGTTGTTTCTTTTAGTTTTTTCACTTTTTTTAATAAACAAATTGAATTTGTCATGGCCGGCAGCCAGTGGTGAAACTTTGGACCCAAAAGCAGAAGCGAAACCCAGGCTCAATCACAACATATTTAATGAGGAAAATAAACAAGAGAACCAAGTTCTCTGGCAGCAGATCCACAATCAAAAAACAATGCATGCAAGGCTTGACTAGACACTTGCAGAACCACAACTTACTTGTTAGGGACAAGGAGATAAATGAACCAGCAACGGGGAGGGGAGGGGAGGAGAGGAGAGGGGAGGAGAAGAGACGACAGGAGAGGGAGAGGAGAATAAGAGAGTGGCAAACAAGATGTGATTGATTCGGCTGCTGTGCTCAATGCTAACAGCCAATCCAAGTTTACATCTGTTTCTGTGGCAAGAGGCCATGAAAGACAAACACACACTCACATTCACACACACACACACAGACCAGTGGGCCCTGAGATAGATATCTTTTCCTGGGTAACCCTTGTTGAGCAGGTCAGACGTTAGGACCCTTTTATGGATGGATCATACTGCAAGGGCAACATTTCTTACTCAGAAAGGCCCCTCCAGTATTTGATTCCATAAACTATTTCTGTTAAAGAGAACTCCTGGAGACCTAGACTCATCTGTAAACTTGAAACTTGATTTAATAAATAAATAACATTGATTTATCAGAGCGCATTGGTATTGATTCATGCTGGTTATTGTATGTATACATCTAGAGTACAAAGACAACCAACTATTGTTTTCACAGCGCCCCAAGTTTCGCAAGACTTCTTTGACTTCACCTTTTCAAAGATGGTTAATGATACAACAGAAAATCCAATATTTTTTGTACCACAATGTTGAACAATCTCTTGAATCATCTTTAATAACCTTGACCCAACAAAGCTGGGAAATCCCTTGTGTTTCCCACACCCTTGCTATTGTAAGATCTCATTTGGACTTACTGCCGCAAAACATGGGTCACAGAACCGGATTCAGAACCATGAGAGGCCACAGATGGCCCAGCATTATGGGTCTCATGGTTCTAATCATAGCCTCTGGTGTGGTGAGATGGGATGATTCTCTGTAGAATGCATTCCTCATCTTGAAGTGTGCCAGGCGGAACATATGTTCACCAAATGAGAGGCAGGTCATTTGGTGTTATTAAGGGCTGGCTTTTGTTCCCACTCCAAAGAATAGCTCACAACACACACATAAAATCAATCTTAATAAAGACTCCTGTAATAAAAAAAATTATCATCTGGGAGGAGAGAAGAATGCTTTTGGCCACACACACACCCTGTTCTATGCTGTTGCTGTGCTGTTATCCCCGTCATATGTATTTACAGTCCTACTGTGGTGGTGGTGTGTTTCTACTCAAGCGTAGACAATTTTGCAACAGCTATTACAAAGTTAATGCAGCAGTGTTTGGTTTCATACAAAACATTCAGTTCTCATCATACGCCCCCATGAACATGTGGGTGGTTAATTTAATTACAGGAAGGCAGCCCAAGAACAACAACATTAGTAATACTATGCATCTTCCCACTAACACAACACACAGAGCCATATGACACAGAGTGCCTGCAAAAAAACACACAGATAACAATAACAACAAAATCCACAAGCAACACAGCAAGATAGCTGGATGAAAATAAACAGGAATTATTTAACTTAATTTTACAGACATTAGCAGGCACTAGATTTTAATGCGCCTTATACCTTGTTGTCTGCCACCCAGGGCATAAATGACGAATTAGCCGCTCTTTCAAGCTGGAAGACAGAAGAAGAGAGTGTAGAGGGAGAGTTATTTCCTGAAGCTGCCCTATATATAAACCACAGGAAGGATCTCTGTATTAATCACACCCGTGCATTAACTGCAGTCTATTAAAAATAATTTCAAATAAAGCAGAATCAGATCATGATGTAGTAAGAGCGGATTGAGGAAAATAATTGCATTCCTATATATTATACCCCTCCCCCATCTATTAACCTCATAGCTGAAGATATTCTGCTAAATGAATGTATTAACCTCGGTTTATAGTATAGCATGTGTATTCGAGGGTGGAGGAGGAGAGGTTTGCAATAACGTGGAAGAACACCTCACTCCTGGGAATGTTGTGGCTACTGCACCTGTAGCATAAGCGGGCAGGTGCCCCATGCCGATCCAGATTTGAGTACAACATGCGGGGTAATTTCCTGATCCCACCATGACACTCTCCCAATGACTTCCTATCAATCCTTCACATAAAAGGCAACAAGTCCAAATCCTTACATGTAAAGAAAGCCCACATGCCTACATGGCATGTACACATACTGTGTCTTTACTGATTACAATCTACCATTTCATACTGGATGAGGCTTTGTAAAACCTGCTGAATGAATGACTGTGAAAGTAGCATGGGGTAAAAGGGGGAGAGAGGGCAGAGTCAGTACGTCGGTGTTGTGGGCTCGTGTGATATTTCTCAAGTCGTTGTCTGTGGGTGGGTGACGCTCACAGAACAGGCCTGCCACACAAGAGGAGGCAGATGGAGTTCGCCAGTTTGGCACAAGGACAAGCGCAGACAGGACCAGGACATCAGTAAACATCCCAGACACCTCACAGTGGCAACACATTTATTGTCCTCACACGAAAGGTTGTGTGTGTGCGTGTGTGTGTTTGTGGTGCGAAATGTCCCCCCACTCTCACACACACACACACCCCTCTAAAAACAAGGCTCATCGCCTTCACATCCCTGGCAAATATGCAGCAACTGCAACTGCTCAGTCATAAATGTTGTGTTATGTTTGAACAACTTAATGGGTAAATAATAAAACTATAAAAGGCAGTCTGTCCGTTTTGAGAAACCGGATTCAGGGAATATTTACTTCATGTTATAATGTCTACAAAGTACAAACCCTCTTCATGTACAGAGCTAGCAAACACCAATTTGACGACAGATTTACTTTTCCATCCTAAAAAAATAGTACAGCTACAAACATTCACACATGCAGACACACAAGCACACACACACACACACAAACACACACACACACAGACAGACATTCATTCATCACACTGTAATTCTCTCATCATAGCAGTGTGTGTCCAACAAATGCTAACGAGCATCTCAAGGCTCAAGGTAAATCTGCTTTGGGAGAGTATATGGTCTAAGGTTACACAGCCTTTGGTGGAGCCCAGAAAGAACAATCAGAGCTATTGTTCAGGATGAATTAAAAAACGTACAAGACAAACTGACACCATTTGTGAATTTACTTTCAGTTCTGGCTTAGGTTTTTGTCTGAGAGGTCCAGACTGTATAAGTAAGAAGCTTAATTGAGGTTTTTGTTACAAAATTGCACAAGCATAACATTTATAACGATGAAGCATTTTCAGCTTCACACGAACACAACTCAGTTTATGTTGTGCTTATATCATACTATTCCTGTACTTTTAAATATATTTGCAGATTAGCAGTTGCTGTTGGACAGTTTAACCTCCCTTGTCATCCCTTCTGTGCATTAGGATCTATACTATCTCAGGGTAGCTACTATCCCCCCACCAAAACAAAACAAAAATAAAAACGATTAGTAGGGCCAGAGGCGTTTCTAAAGGATTTCTGGACGGGCCTACAATAACTCTCCACATGCAACTCATCCTTATGACATCCCAGTGAGTGTTTGAGGTTTCTATGGTTTTGATGTTTCAGCAGACCAATGTTGAGGCTAAAAGTATGCAGACTTGGCCCAAAGGGGAGCTCAGTCACTCAGTCACACACTCAGTCACTCAGACGTGAGAAGAAGCGATCGCTGCTCTTCCCCCCCGCACCACTGCATGAGTCCAGTGAGCGTCTCAGCAGATGAAAGGAGTGAGTGAGGAGATGAAGAGCAGGTTTGGCATGTATTCTGGCTGACCGGTGCTTTGAATCCCTGCCATCAAACGCAGGCCTAACAGCTGCAACAGCTGGCCTGTTATATGGCGCTGATGAGGGGAGTCAGTCACTCGGCCTTACACTTGTTGCTGTCCCGCTCCGTTGGTCGGCTTTTATATCTGTATGTGTGGGAATGGGTGAGTGTTTGAGAAAGGCTGAGCAATATGTGTGAGTGTGAGTATGAGGGTCAATATGCGGGTAGTTTCAAGATCAGGATGTGTGGTTTGTGTGTGTGTGTGTGTGAGTGAGAGAGAGAGAGAGAGAGAGAGAGGTACAGAGAGAAAGTGAGTATGCAAGTGGTTCTGAGACCATAACAAGTTTTGAAGTTCATCCTTTATGGAATAGGGAATAGGATACATAGGAGATGACACACCGGCACATGCCAACAGATTCAGTGTGCTGGAACAGTTTGATTTTATGTGTGTGTGTGTGTGTGTGAGTGTGTGTGTGTTTGCCTTTTCACTTTCTCTCTGGTGTGCTATAAACATCCAGTATCTGACATACATAGCTGCCTTAAGAGTTGTTCTCTCTGTCTGTAAGAACACTTGTCATGTGCCTGTGTGAGACCGCACACTCTTTATCTAAGAACACTGCATGTGGCATTGGCCAGTCTGAGAACTGAAAACATGCGACTCTCTCTCTCTCTCTCTCTCTCACTTCCTGTCTCTGCAAGCGCATCACATTTGGCTGTGCTATCGCTCAAAGAGCTCTCTGGCCAACCCTGCACACAGGCTGATCAGATAAGGTGCAAAAACCCATCAAGATGGGCACAAAAACACTTCGAATTGACTTTTTGTAACAGAAAAACATGTGAAAACAGGCAGACAGACACACTGGCAGATCTGAATGAGCAGAGAGATACATCCAAACTAACATAAATATGCATCAAAATTCACAGATCATCCAAACTAGCAGAGGGGCACATCTAAACTGGCAGAAAGACACATCTAAACTAGTTAAGAACCTAATTCAGTGGAGCAGTACCTGAGCGTGAATGTTTCAACAGGGAGATAAATGCATCCAATTTAGCAGTGAAACTCATCTAACTGCAGAGAGAAAGACACTAGATTGTGCATGACGTGTTTGCAACAGCGGGAATGTGTATTGGCACATGGCCTCTGCTGAAGCATCGCCGTGCCCTGTGCCTACACATGCCCTTTGACTGGGCCGCTTGGCAGCGTTGCCACTCGAGGATGCCATCCAGATGAGAACACTCAACTCAAGTCACAGCTGATAGACAGCATAGCGCTGCCTTGAAGCTGCGGTTGAAAAGAAGCTATCCCATAGAGAGGAGAGAGCACTTCTGAATGATTAGAAATAAGGAGAGAATTTTAGCTCATTAGTTTATTTGCCACTATTTCATACCACGTCATACCAATCTCCTCATTCTATTTGCTGAATACCCTATGCCAGAGGTTCTCAAACTTTATTGGAAAGGGGACCCCTCATGGAGCAAGACCCCCAGTAATCGCAACAAAAATTTTACCATATAAGATTATAGCCATTTGGGTAACACTTCAGATTAGGGTACACATATTCACCATTATATATGCTTTGCTCAGTAAGGGGCTTATAAGATGGTAATACAGCAGGAACAGTTATTCTCAGGGACAGTTATTGTTAATCAAAAAGATGTAATTAGGACTTATTTCGACACTTGGCACATTAGGCACTTGTAGTTTTGAGTTTTGTTCCTATGACTATACCATCTTTTCTAAATATTATTGAAGGAGAATAACTGTTCCTGTTCTACTACAGCCTAATACTAACCAAAGCATATTAAGATAACAATTCATATACAACAAATAGCTTGCTTACTTACTATAAATAAGCAGTAATTAGGAGTTTATTTTGGAAAAAATTCTATGTTAATGGTTTACTATGAGTAGAATGAGTTATTAATAAGTAAGTTGTAATGACTAACAAATGGCTAGTATGTTACTAATTTGCATGCTAGTTAATGGTGAATATGTGTACCCTAATTTAAAGTGTTACTGCCATTCGTTCTTTGAGATGCTTTGAAACTCTTATTCTCTAAACATATTTTGCTAATACCGCAACTAGATACTAAATACTGCAAATCTAGACCAACTGTGTAAAAAAAGTACCGTTTCACATAACTAATAACAACTAATATTCATTTTGCTTGCAGTTAACATTAATGCTTAAGGAAAATGTTTTGAAAGATTGATGTAGTGTATCATGTAGGCTAATCTGTCACTAATTGAGAGAGTAATTGAGAGAGTATTTTTCTCTAGAGAACAGTTTATACTTTGCAACAAACTTTTTCAAGGACCCCAATTTGAGAACCAATGCCCCATGCATGTTCCATATAGCTATCTGCTGTGTGGGTGTGTGAAAGATGAAATCAGTTTCTTCTTTTTATCATTTCCTCCATCCCCTTCTTTGTACTTGAACCCTTCAGAAGTTTCACCTCACATAAGCTACAGAAACTTCCCTTCAAATATTTTTATCTGTGGTTTGTTGGGTTGTTTTTTTCTTACATACATTGTCCTAGCATCTGCTTCATGGGCAATCATGAGAGTGACATCTGCTATGAGGTCATTTCAGGACACCCAGCAGAGAGACACCAAACACATCCAATTACTAACTTACTATTTGCTTCTTAGTGCTTCAATGTATGGGGCATCTGACAAAGCACCATGCTACCTCAGAAAGGAGATAGCACTCTGAGCAATTGCAGTCTCAAAGTACTGCAGAAACACAAGCCACTGGGTGGATGCTTCCTTTAGGGGCTGGAGAAAGAGTGATCTAATAATTTTTCCAGGAAAGGGAAAAATGATTCAAAATAAAACATGTCTTTCTGGGAAGAACAGCTGAGATGTTCATGGTGATTCTGGACCTGCACTGAGACTTATAACCACATCGGAATTTAAAGAACCCCCCCCCACACACACACACACTACCCTAAATCTGAGAGAGAAAGGGCAATAGTGATAGTGAGGTAGTGGTATTTTTAAGGAGTTGGACTGAAATAGACACATTTCAGATGGCAGCTGAGATAACACGCCAGGGGCTGTGGAACAGTGACAAAATATTTCATAAATGCAGCAACCATATCTTGAGACCCAGTCTGGGAGCTATATCAAATCTGTCTCTTACTACTGCTAGCAGCAGAGTAGTGTTATTGTCTTTCCTATTGCCAGCATGTTAAATCTGCATTCTAGACACACACACACACACACCTAAATACACTCCCATTCCTGAAACACACTAGTTAGGTACACTAGCCTACATTGTACCTTACATTATCTTTTGTACAATCTGACCACTGTTTTGTTATCATGATTTTTACTGTAATATTTATTTATATAATACACTTTGTCTTGTCTGTCTTATATAATGTTAGAATGCTAAAACTTTGTTGGAGTTTGTTGGTGGAGTGCGTGTGTAGGTGGGTTCTGAAATTTTGAGAATAGCCATAATATTATGAAATAAAGTCAAAATGTTATGAAACTAAAGACATAATATTATATTGAGTTAAAATTTTAAAGCACACCAGGTTTACTTGGACCTCCTAATGGAGGAGCTGAATGGAGATGTGAAGAGTCACACAGTACTGAGTTATGTGTTATGTGTACTTTGACTTCACCACAGAGCCAGATTCATGAGCCAGTTGTAGAGCCAACAGGAATACAATTTCTCTGTAGACATTACACAACACATTAGAGAGAAGCCTTTCTCCCTTAATGCAGCGACTGATCGGTCTGATCAATCAAGCTTTGGAAAAACGTCTTTATCACCCCAGCAAAGGAGATTTTCATTGTGCATGCAGTTTGTCTTTTTCAAGTTGTCTTTGAGCAGGCTTACACAAACTACCAACATGATTTTAAAAAATGTGGAAAGATTTAGCCTTGGGATGATAGGTTCAATTTTGGAGCACCTCTGCTCTGACTCTGGAGCTGCTAAGCAAATGTAGATTCACTTTTACAGTGGAGATCTGTTGGCCACGTCAACTATAACCTGCATAGCAAATTCAATTCATTTTTAATAGAGTGTGACGAATTGTCACACAAAGCATCTCGGGAAGGTGGTGTGTATCTCCGATGCATCAGAAGTTGGGCTCTGCTCAACTTTATGCAAATTAATCCGTCAAACGCCACACCATTAGCCAATGAAAGAAGAGCATCATGTTTGTGCTGTAGAAATCAACCAGTCAGGAGCCGCTAGCAGCAGCTAACTGAAACTTTAAATGACACGCCTTACGTCCAAAATGCAGGAGGATTCATGATTGCTAGAAATTTCATGAAATCTGACAGAGCCAGTGGATCACTACCATTAGTTTTCAAAAATCATGGTAATGGTAAAGGTTTGTGAGCTATAAATGTCCTTGTAGTCCCCTACTGATGTAGTCCCTTAGGGACACACAGTATACCACTCAGATACACATCATGTGTCCTTCATACAGCTAAAAACTAACTGCTTCAGACAGCTTGGGTCTATACAGCAAGTTTACTCATTGCTAACAACTTCATAGAGAATAGCTCTTCATATACAGTCACTCCAAGATAACAGTTTTCTGCAAGTTAGCTGGTCATGGCTATGCATTTTGGTTCAGTATATCCTATGTGTCAGATGAGCTTTACATACATCAGATGTGTTTGATACAGGTCAGTTCCCCACAGGCCATATGACTGCAGGTAAGCACTGCTCAGGAAAGAGATACATGGGCAAGTTGTTTGCAGGTAGTCCCAGTTTTCGAGTTTGTGTTTTTGAATGTGTTTGGTAATGTGTTCTCTGTTGTGAAACAAAGCAAAAACACTGTACGCTGTGTGTGTGTGTGTGTGTGCGTGAGAGAGAGAGAGAGGGTGTGTGTGTGTGTGTTTGTGTGTGAGAGAGGGAGAGAGAGAGGAAAATCTTACGTTGGACCCTGTGCTCAAGCTATTTCAGAATGCCAGCTATGAGTCAAGTTTCAGGTTTGAATTCAGTTTACTTTATTGGGCCCCAAAAGTAAATTTGATTTGTTCACATTCATAGAAACCAAAAGGAACCAAAACAAAGAGAAACCAAGAGGCTCAAGGGGTCATATGACTTGCTACTTTATTTTTCCAATACTTCCTGCACTCTCCTCTTTTCTATGACTGTCTCAAGAAAAGGTCATAGGTAAAATATTTATTCTATTTGACTGTAGACTAGTGACCTTGTGCAATGTAAACCATATCAGTCTTTTGTGATGCAATTTCTACTGCCTAGTTGCAAGGATTTCTATTGCCTTGTAAAGCAAACATCAAAGCCACAAAGAAAAGTAGTCTAGTAATTTTGTGATTTATAAAAGTAATCTAAAGCCAAATAGCCTTTGTGACATCTCCTTGACCTTTCCTATTGTGATGAGGTCAGGTCAAGAACATAGAAAAAAACAGGACCTGTACTAGCATGAGTTAATGCATTTGAGTATTCTGGACATTAAATCATGTTAGTGATGATAAAATGAAGATTAATAGTACTAGCTGGTTAACCCTAAACCACTAACAAGCCATTGTATGCTAACATAATTGTAGCTCATGACTTGCATTCAGTATGTACACACTGTTTGGATTGCTCTCACTACAAAGCAGCCAACAACAAATTCAAACAGCACAACAAATTCAACCCAATCAGAGAAGAGATGGAGCCTGTTCAAACTGTGGAAGAAATGACAACATATCAGATGGATATTTTGGATATTTTGTCCTTTTGTTTTCAAACATTTTTACCACTGTTTCCATGATCAGGCTATTAGGAGACCAGTCAATCAGGCTAAAGTCAGACAGACAGACAGACAGTGTACTGTTTTCATTTTCAGTTTGTTTTTGTCTAGCTTTGTCTGTCTTGCTCTGTCTTATGTAATCAACAGCTCTTAGGCCTGTGTCCGGGGTTGTATATGACAATACATTCCTCTCACAGTCCATCTCATTTGGTAGACACACACATGTACTTATACACACACACTCTCTCTATTCTCTATGCATGCATGACAGCCTAGCCTGCATGGCCTCACCCAGGCCCACCAACTGAGCCCCTGCCCTACAGTATGTCCTGACAGCCAAGACAGACAGTAAAGCTCTCTCTGCACATACTGTCACTAACTGAGCACCACAGACAAAGACAGAACAGAATTCTACCAAGGCACAATGTGGCAGTAGGAAAAGATTTTGACGGCGGTAGTCAGGTTTGTATTGAAAACAATGGAGTCATCTGAGCAACAGAATGCTGAAAGCGCAGTGTTCTGCAGTCATGATGGCGCCAGCCTGTGTGGGGTATTTACCTTCAGGACACCACTGCCCTATCCCAATTCCCTTTTGTTGCAACTTGACCCCACTGCATTACTCTCACACTGGCACGCTCTCACACTGGCACGCTCTCACACTGGCACGCTTGCACTCCTCGAGGGGACTTTAAGATGCCACATTTATCAGGTGATAAAACATCCCACTCTGCTTAAGTCGTTTCATTTTTCAACTCCTTTGCTGACTACTTATGGTGCTGGAGTCAAACCATCTCAGTTAGAGCTCTGCTGCAAGGAGCAAGGAGCCTGGGGTACGTGTCCCTAAACCGTAGTTGCTATTCAGTTAGCAACTTTGATGGTTGGCAATGGGCTATCGCATTGCAACTAGCAAATTTGTGTTGTGAAACACAGACCTGCTCTTTTGTCGATGTGGAATTGGTTTCAGGTTTGTGTGCATAAACCCATAGGGTTCAATTGTATCTATGTATCTCCTTATGAACACCGCAGTTACAGTGTTGCTTCACACAGTGTTACTAAAAATCTCCTACTGAACTTGACTCTTTCCACTTTTTAACAATAACTTCCAGCACAAGCTCGGGCTAACAATAACTCAACACAAGCACAGGCTAACAATAACTCCAGGCACGAGAAGAAGGCTAATGACCTTGTTTTCCTCCTGCCAAAAGAACGCCTTCTTGCGAAAAGCTGCCATTTTGCCACACGTCATCAAGCGGGTGTTAATGAGATAGTGTTCATGATCCCCCCACACTACGTAATCACATTGTAATCAAATTATGCTGTATTTCACTGAAAGAACTTACTCCAAAGCTGGACAGAACAAGCTGGCCCATTTCCACTGAATATTTTAAAACTGTTTCTAATTATCGCATTTAGAGTATTAAAACCCATGAAGTTTTGAGCATAATATTAGCAGAGGGGTCGGTTAGATCACAGCTTAATCACCAAGCACACTTCATTGTAACAACTGCTTTGACAGTTGTTTTCGTAATGAATAGTCCAATCTACTCCTAGTTTGCATTAAATCTGAATTTAAGTTAATTTATTCAGTTTCAGTTAATTTATTTATTAATTATACTTATTTAACTTAATAATATATTTATTAAGTTAATTTATTCAGTTAAGTTCATTATAGAGAGTGCAGATGTGATTAGATAATTCAATCCATTTCATTTCCTAATGCGGTTTCAATCCTGTTTGCTATTTAACTATGTAATCTGTGTTGCATAAACATTCTTGCGGTAAGTAAATAAATGCCCGGCATTGGCATTGGTTCCCATGTTAACACAAACCTGTGGGCCTAAAACTTGAAGGCAAGGGCCATCTCTGAGAGGACTAAGAAGCATTACTCAAACATAACATAGGGATCACAAAGCAAGAACAAAAGCACTAGAGCTGGCATTTCACAGGCATTTTTTATGCAAACGAACGTGACTTCTCCCTGTCAAAAAAAATCTCTCTGACCCCACCCTGTATTGTGACAAACCTGTAAACATATAATGACCCTGGATGAGTCCTAACAAAGGGCTGACCTTTCACTGTCATGAAAATCAGGTCACAGGATGAGCCTACACCTCTGCTCGTCTTTTTCTTTCCCACTGCCACTTCAGTGTGTCGCTGAGAGCATCAGGTCCCCCCTACCAATCCAGACACTACCAGCAGAGAGACATTTTAATAAAGCTGGGAGGGTGGTGGTGCCAGACCAATATGCATGTGTGTGTGTGTGTGTGTGTGTGTGTGTGTGCATGCGTGCGTGTGTGTGTGTGTGTATGTGTTTTTGTGTGTGTGAGAGAGAGAGTGACAGCCAGGTGGGAAATCTAAACGATTGTTTGTATTTATCCTCTGGGCTACTTGGGGATCTCATAACAGGTAATCCTCAGCTGGACTTTATGATGTACAGACACAGACACAGACACAGACACAAACACACCCACGCACACACACACACACACACACACACACACACACACACACACACACACACACACACACAGACAGATGACACATATAGACAATTGCACAGACACACCCACACGCAAAGACACACAGACACGCACACACATACACACACACACACATGGTCTTAGGTGTGTGTCTGAACTGATCTGGACCAGCTTTATGCTGGGTCCATCCCTAAAACAACCAATCCCTGTGAGACCTGTGAACACATTCAATCAGCTTCCAGGCATCTTCACATTGCCACATTGACCACAGGCTAATTGCCAGTTACACACACACACACACACACAGACACACCTAGGAAGGGGGATAAAAGTAAAGTGTATGTACTGTATGTCTACACAAAGACAGATTACATAAGAATATTATTCCACATGTTCCTCATTCATTTTGTATGGTTGCTATTCTAAAATGATTGCCTTATTTGTCATGCCAATAAAGGATTTTTAATTTGAATATGAATTTGAGAGAAGGAGGGATAAATGACATAGGGAGAGAGAGCCAGAGAGAGAAAGAAAGGAGTGGAGTAGAGAAAGAAGAGGATGAACAGAAAGAAAGGAATGAGAAAGAGAATGAAAGAGTCAGAGAGAATAGACATACCCTGATGTGTTGATAACTGACCTTTACATTATGTGCAATTGAGTGTACGAGCCCTCGGGGGCCATGCCTTAGTACTAATGGTTTCTTGGACTCATCGACTCAGTTCAGCTAAACAAACAGATGGAGAGAAATTGACTAAATGTCATTCTTGTAAAACTCAACAACCTGACAGACACACACACACACACACTGACGCATACATAAAGAGAGAGAGAACACTTTTCTCATTTCCTTCAGGATATCAGATAAGTCTGATAAGCCTCTGCGTCAGCATTGCTTTGCCAGGCCAACAGCACATCAATAACCTTATGTGGATTAAAAAAAATGACAATATGAGATTGTCACTTCCCCATATGCTATTACTGTGTCCAGAAATATACTGTACAACCAAATGAGATGATGACCATTATGATTTTGTATTCCCGAAGTGTCACACTGCTCTATAGAGGGCCCAGAGAGGCAATACAAATACACACACACACACACACACACACACACACACACACACACACCTTTCTTTCTTTTATTCTTTCTTTATTTCTACAGTTTCGAATGAGCAAAGTTTAATAATAAAATAATAATAATAACAGTTTTTTCTATCCTTCACAAGATCACATACACACACACACAGACTTATGTCATCTTCAAACCCATGCACACTCTTGACCAAGCTAAACAGAGCACCTTTGATGGTTGCACACTCCCTAAAGTATCACGTCAGCTCTTTCTGTTTTTCAATTCTGACCATATAGATGAGGCACAAAACCACAAAGGACTGTTAAACGTGCTGTTAAGCACATGCATTAACACATCCTGTTGTGAGTGTGTGTGTGTGTGTGAGTGTGTCTCTGTGTGTATGTGTGTGTGTGACAGGAGGGGATGATGAGTCTATTTATTTATTTTTACTTTTTTCAAATGCTGCTTTAACCCCTAATTCCTTTTAGTGCAGAAAACAAACAGAGTATTCTGTAGCCTGTTCACAACACATTATTACCACAGCCATTGTATCTGGATTCAATAGAAACATATTCACCTTACATTTACAAATCCTAAATAAAGATGTACACTTGACATAATACCATGAAACCTGGAATATCTAATGAACTGGGAGAAACTAAATAAAGGATGTGATTTTACACAAGACTCAATATAATCCTGACCACAAAGGCATGCTGGCCAATCAGAAGCCAGAAATGTAAACAAAAGAAATAATGAGTACACTATGATATTACATAAACTAAAAACACACCGTCTTGCCAGCTATGAAAGTCTTTACCCTGGAAGGCCTTTTGCAAAAGGTCTGTTTTTGGCTTGCAAAAACTCACATTTGCATTAAGACAAAAGGGCCAAAATCAACACAGAAACCTACTGTTTTATGTAAAACTACCCAAGGCATAAGATATGCATGTTTGCTGTGCACTACTAAAAGGGTCTAGCTGACCAAAAAAGGCCAGAAATAAAATGTCCCCTGAGGTGATCTTCTGTGATTAATTATCAGCTTTCTCAGTTAACATGCCTTTTTGGTGCTCAAAGCAAAGCCACAGAAATGCCTCTAAAACAAATGATGTGTTTGTGTTAGTGTGCACACATATGTGTGCTTGTGTGTGTGCAAATGTGTGTGTGTGTGGGTGTTTACATATCTATATGAGTGCATGCACAGAGAAGTTTGTTTGTATGCCAGAATGTTTAAGGACTGAGTTTGACAGAGAACACACTGGCTGTAACCCCCTACCCTATCTGATGAAGACACTGAGCCCAGCCCAGGAACATGTCTGTCAGCAGGCAGTAATTTCCCCACCAGCCCTTGGCTTTACTCATCAATACCCATCAGCCGAAGATGGGATGATCAATAGCAGAGAACCAGCATGGGAGCCTTAACAGGCTGCTGGAAGTGAGTCCCTGGGTAGCATGCCCTTCACCATGTGGTCCTCACTCACTGCACATATTAAGCTTAATCACTGTGGCTCTAATTTACATCCAAAATAACACAGAGGCCGATCGGGTTGGCAGGATACCCCTGCCGTCAGATGACATGATACCTAACATGACTGCTGTCATAACATAACACCTTGGTGTTGTGTTTAAATGCACACGAGTCAAAAGGTGAGACTCATGGTGAGACGCGAGGTGTTCATGCGTCGTGTGAGAGCACAGTGAATGGAGTGGCAAAAGAAAGAGAGTGAGAATGAGGGTGAGAGCGAGAGAGAAAAATTGACTTGCTGAAGAAAAAATCTGACAGTTCTTCCGCTTATGTGTTTGCCAAGCAAACAGTCCTGGGCAGTGTTGGCGGGCCAACACAAACCCCTCTCACACTCTCCCCTTGTGTTGCAGGGAGCACCTCTGAATAGACTGTCAGAACTCCTGCCATCACCTGCAGGAAGACCATCCGTTAACCTCTTCAGCAATCTTACGATGCGCCAAACTGCACAAGGATAACAAAAAAACATCCTTGATTAAAAGGGCTCTTTTCCTCCATGGACTCGATTCTTTATTTCTGTAATCTATATTACAGTGCTTCTTTCACTGGCTGAGCTAGGAGTCACCATCATGGGTAAAGCCATTATAAACATTCATGATAGGTCAGAGATAGTTACATCATCAAAGTAATCTGGTATGGTATTGTATTGTGTGTGTGTGTGTGTGAGAGAGAGAGAGAGACAGAGAGAGAGAGAGAGAGTTATTGCGTACAGTTAGTGTTCTGTTACATCGGGTAATCTGGTGTGCACGCGATCCATACAGAAAAGTTTGTCAGGCTGTGCATGTGACAACACACACACACATACACATGCTTTCTCTCTCTCTCTGTGTGTTTTTGTACATGTGTGTAGATGTGCACAGTAATTGAGAAGGTTTCAGGTTCATCCATGCACAAAGGTCGTTCTGCACGGCTGAGGGTGGAGTAGCACTGGCACAGAAAGCTGCTCCCTTTCCGAGCGGGACACGACCAACCTTAGTTAGCCTTAATCAAATACTAGACCTGAGGAGGGCAATACTTCATCCATGGAAAAGTTTTGATAACACTTAAACTATTAAACGTAAAATCCACAGAGCTTTGGCTAATAGCTGTTTAACCTGGACAAACCGTGACTAAGCAAATGTTTTAACATCAGCTTAATAATGTTATCACCAAATCATTCTGTACGTTTGTTTAATGCTAGTTACTGCAGGCTTTACAGTAACCACAGACCTGGATTTGTGAGTGTAACAGGTGACTTATGAGAGACAGCTCACTGGAAGAATTTTATTTTGTTTGGAGTTTAAGTTCTTCCTATAAACAAATCAACTCTGGTTTGGTTAGTGTGTGATGCTAAGACCTTAGTTTAACTCTTCATAGTGAAAGCTGAATCTCTGGAGCTTTTGACCGAAGTGATCAATCGTCCCTTGCTGGGACAACAAAAGCCTAAATCCCTCATACACTTCTGTATACTCCTTCCTACAACCACTGGCCTATCAAGAATGTAGGAATCTTGCTTTGTCTAAACTTTGTGTGTTACTGAGCATTAAGAATGTTGAGTCTATGGGAGAACTTTTTATTAAAAGGGGCATCGATGGGACTCTCTGGTGGAAGGCTGTTGATACTTGACTTCAACAGCCAAACAAAATTACGCCGCTCCCATTTGTACTCATCAAACAATGTGTGTATTTTTAGAATAATGTACGATGTGTCTCAGAGTGAACCATTTTATATGGTTGGTGTTAAAGAGGACAACCTGCAAAACCTAAGAAAAGGGTATTTTTGAAGATGCACACCAAGAAGAACATGATGATCATTCAGTGGACAGGGATGCTAATTTATTTGCTAATTTAAACACCTTTCAGTACATATTGTGTCGTAAGAAACCATATTGCTGTAATGGTAAAATAAGTTTGCTGGGATTTTTTTTTTGGTTCTCTTTTTACTAGTCATCTTAGCTTTATAGTTGATCTCAGCGTGCAGCTGCATTTTATCAGCCTTTTGATCAAAACTTGGACAGTACCAGTTCCAACTTTTGACCCACCACTTCCACCCCACCAGTTGAGACCAATGAGTCAGACTACTCCTCTCTGACAGCATGATGTAGTACTAGTGTAGTAATGTGTCAGTGGTGTGTGGGTTTGTGTGTGCAGTAAGAAAGTCATTGCCACCACTAGCTGCAATCCATAACCACCACACCTATCTATATCTTTTAATATAATATGTGTGCTTCTGACAACAAAACATCATGGACACACACACACACCCACACTCACACACACACTGAGTGTAGGACATCTTAGTGAGGGAGGAGCTGTGTTGATCCCATTCCAGTCAACCAAGGTGAGCAGGTTTTCTACACACCTCACAATTAGAGGAAAGATAGTGAGAGAGAGAGAAAGAAAGGAAGGAGGATAGATATATTACATAGATGACAGAGATAGAAAGAGAGAGAGAAAGTAAAGAGGATAGATAGATAGATAGATAGATAGATAGATAGATAGATAGTGTGTGAGTGACTTTGTGAGTGTGAGTATTTTTTTCAGCAGGTGCAGCTTAAACGCCTTTCGGCATACTAAGACTATGAGCAGGAAGAGGAGCACGGACGTTGTTTAAACATAAAGAAAGACAAGATTTAATGGCAAAAGACACAAACAAAGCCAAAGAGAGAGACATTTTTACTTTCAAGGAGGGGGACTATTAAAAAGTCATATCCACACAAACAGCATGGAAAAAGAGCACACATCACATGTCACCAACACAACAGATTGGAATTATTAGCAATTCAAACTAGTCCTCTGTCTGCGAGAAAGAGAGAAAGCAGGTGAGGGAAGCAGAGAGAGGGATAGGGAGAGTGAGAGAAGGGGAGAGAGGGAGAGTGCAGCAGTCAGTTAAACAGCCTATCCAAATACAGATGCTTGTTATGCAACTTGGCTAAAAAGTAAAACTGATCCAGCAGGCGTCCTCCAGGTGCTTATGACACACCCACACTCCAACCGTCGCTCCGACCAACACTCACGCTCATGTTCAACATCTGACCAGACAAGGCACTGTGTTCCACACACACAAATACCTTCAATCAATTCCTAGGTTATGAACAAAGACGCTTTGTCAAAAAACGTGCTTTGCAAACACAATCTTTCCTTTATCACCACAAATACCGCTGTAACATGCCCCTGTACAAGCGTGCTTGGCTGCAAGCAGCACACGCCATCTCAATCTAAAAATACATTACAGAGCTCATAGAAAACAGTGTGGACAGGTGGAAAGGATTTCCTGTAAACAGACACCTACATTCTTCTAAGAAATCACAGTTCACTGTCTAGTGAGGTCAGTCCAGTGATATTGCTGAGCCATTCTTTTTCTCATTTTCTCATTTTTTTCTTTTCTTTTTTTTCATGCGCCTTTGCAGAACTTCAACAGGTTGTTGTTAAAAATAGTAGATGACGGTCAAAGAAAAAAACTAAAACAAAAAAACAAAAAAGACAACTACCCTCACTCATGTCATTTGTCATGCTGAGTTCAAGCCAGCATGACGAGAGAGAAACATACAAACTGACCGGCAAAGCTGAACAGAGATAAACACAATGCATCCTCTGTCCAGCTGTACTTGAACATCTGCAGAGCTGCACATACAGTAAAGCTGTGTGTGTTTGTGTGTGTGTGTGTGTGTGTTTATACAAAAATTATATACAGTTTATACAACTTGCATTTGCACGCACATAATATTCTAATACACAGTCTACACAGAAGTTCAGTGTAGGATATGATATGACAGACAGAGCATGTATTATTAGTGTGTGTGCGTGCATGCATGTGTGTGTGTTTTTGAGGAAGGGTGAGGAGGGGGGCCAGTGGGTGTGTGGATGAGTGTGCAGGTGCATGTGTGTGCGTTTTGGAAAAATGCAGCAACTGAGATCACAGATCTTGATAAGGATGTAGCAAAGTCAGATCCCCACATTTTTTCCCAATTTCATTCATATAGCATCTAATTGCCCCTCTTAGCACTTAGGAGGTTTATCAAGTATGTGTGTGTGTGTGTGTATCTGAAGCATTGACAGATGACCACTGACCGTTTTAATAGGCCAAAGCATAAGTGGCCCCAAAATTGGTCATTTACCTTGTTGCTGGGTTGTGTGCATGGGAGAACTCCAGTGCTCCAGAACTCCAGACCACACATGTGTGTGTTAGTGTCTGAGCATAACCGTGCGAATGTGTATGCCTGTGTGTGTGTATATGTGTGTGTGTGTGTGCGTGTGAGACCCTAGTGCTGCAGTGGCAACAGAGAGAGAGAGGGAGAGAAAGACTGGCATTTCTATGGTACTCACCGTGAGAGGCAGCGAGCAAACCACGAAGATGACCGTCATGGAGGCCAGCAGCACAAGGTGCTCCATTTCTTCCTCGCCTTGGCCCCCAAAGGGCAGGATCTTGCGCTTGCGACCAGCCGAGAGCACTGAGCCTCGCCTTGACATCTGGCTGCGGTGCATGCGGCACAGACTGAGGATGACTGAGCCGTTGCACAGGAACACCACAGCCACCAGCAGCGCCATGAGCGTGGCATAGGAGAGCGAGAACGCCAGCGTGTTCCGGTCCTTGTCCATCAGACCACCGCCCAGTTCCCAATCCACTCCGTCGGCCTCCATCTTGATAAAACACCAAGTGCCGGGGCAGTACTGCTTGTGTTGCCCGTAGCCAAAGAATGGCAGGAGGCAGAAGGCACAGGTGAACAGGTAGATAAGTGGCAGCACCAGCTTGGCGAAGCTGCTGCGCACGCGCTGGGAGTAGAAGTAAGGGTGACTGATGGCCAGGCAGCGCTCTACGGCCATGGCGCATAGGATAAGCATGGAGGCCAAGCCGAAGAAGGTCATGGCGAAGGCGAACATGTTGCACAGGTGCCGGTTGCTGCCCATCAGTCCCACCAGCGAAAGCCTGCGCGCATAACACACAAACACCAGTGGGCTCAGTATGCACGTACCCAGGAGATCAGTCACCGCCAGACCTGTCACCAGGATGCAGAAGACGGACGACTTGGCACGGTGCCCCTTGCGGTGGACGCCAAGGATGCCCAGGGCCATCAGGTTGCCCACCACGCCCGCAATGAACATGAGCGTGCTCACCACGGGGCTCCGGTCAACGCTGATGGCGGTGATGTCATCACACGACTGGTTGCTGTGCATGGTCTCTATGTGAGCCGGGAGCGGGACCCTGGGAGAGTTTAAATAAGAGCCATCTTTCCCTCGAGGAACTGCCCGGAAGGGGTGGAGAAAAAAAGTGACAGTCTAGTCCAATTCTTTAAAAAGAGACGTCAGAACATACTGAAGAATTGGGGAGTCTTAGTCTCAGTCAACACGCAGTGCTGCGCGTCTCAGGACATTAAACTCCACCATAGTGCGAAGGGGTGATTACCAAAACCGCATCTCCAACTAACTTTCATTTGGCAAAGGCTGTATGTGGGCTCACCCAGCTGTTGAGGTAGAAAGCATGAGTTATTTATCAATTCATTTTCTATTGCGTTCTCAACAGGGTTCTGATCAGATACTAATTTAGAAGTGATAAATTAAAAGAGCCCAGTCACCTTAAAGTGTTGTCTTCTAATGCCATCGTCTCGTTACGGTCCAAGTCCAAGTCCACGTATTTGATTTCAGGTTTTCGGTTAAAAACAACAGATGTAGACACGTTAGCTGTATATCAGGCTTGGAATACCTCTGCTGCTCCCTTTCTGTATGACAAGTTGTTCACTTATATTCAACTTCTTCCGCTAGCTTACATTCGTATACTTTACAGCTAATCAAAGGAAGTTATCGACCTATAACACGAATAATGTGAAAAAAAAAAAGAAATTAAGTTGTGAGCAGTTTCGTGTAGTTGCTTACCGGCGTGATTCCACGATAAGAATGCTTCTGCACTACCACGTTAGATTCAAATTGCCAGCATTCGCGTGAATGAGGGTGGGGACGTGCGCGTCACACTTTAAGTTTAATATTCACGTCATTCCCGAATTGACGATTTCATATGGTTAACAAGCATAGCATTAATAACCTTCATTATTTATGTATATAATAGTTCGTGAGTAATCTGCTTGTACTTAAACAGGTAATTTATTGTTTCTGAGTATGTTGACTAATCCAGTCATACTTTCCCATATCCGCGGTGTCCTGGTCAGGTTAATGTTCCGTAATGAGGTAAAGTTGCGCAGACACGCAGCGATTTCTTGTCTGAGCCGGATGAATGACATCTTTGTGTTAAAATATCTTTATCTGATTTACAGTCAGGGTTAGGGGATAGCCTACATTATCTATGAGTGTCTGTGTTTATTGTAAGGAGGGAATTTAAGACGTAAATGTAATTTATCACTGTGTGATGTAGTTGGAAGGTTATGGTTCTGTGTGTTAGTGCGCGCGCGTGTGTGTGCATGTTTGGAAGCTGACAGTATGATCAAGTCATAACGTAAATGTTCTCTCACTCTCCATCTCACTCTCTTAATCCGTCTTTTGAAATGTCACAATTCTGAAAGTTTAAATTGCCCCATCCTTTATTTGTAAGACAATGAAACCTTGCCACAAATTCGGTCTAAGACGCGAAAGGTTCGGAACACGTGGCTGAGGGGCATTGGAAAGAACAACAACGGTAATTTTGTCATTTGTTCAGATAACGGCATTCTTTATATCGCAACCTAATTTAGCCTCCATAAAAGTCCCTTACATCTCATCTACACATTAGCGCTCGTTATTCAGGCTTAATGGTGTGCTTTAAGCAGGGGCAAAACACCCTCATCGACTCGCACGGATGTGTCAGTTATAACACTGGAAGATTTGAATGAAAGCAGTCAGACAGCTACGCAGATATGACTTAAGCCTTGACGCCTTGTCGTAAGGACGGAGCGGGGTCACGAAATGGACACACCACGTAGCCTACTGTAAATGCCAACGAGGACAGAAAGTAGAATGGGCATCTAAAACGGATCTTTGTGGGGAGCAGTATTATCACTTTAGTTTATGTAATACCTTCAGCTGACAAATTCGTTGGTCAGGTCTAGTCAGAGGGGTTTTGTTTACCTTGTGGGCGGTGCCCTAGAGCATATTACATTGACTGGAAAAAAAAGAAATCGACTGAGACTGACTAAGCTTTGGCCAATTAATCACCCATTTGAACTATTAAGTAAATGCTTCTTATGAGACCTCCACTAGATTATGCTAGATTGCATTTCAATAGAAAACAGATTTCTGTGACTGTGGACCATGCCATTAAGGCCATTTCAAGATGCTTTGTCAATTCTGTCAGGGTTCAAATCCTACTGACCAAGGAGGGATCAAGAAGCAAATGCCAAAAACATGCATTCCATTCCACCTAATTTCATCTAATTCTACTAAAGACTATAACCATTTTCTCTGTTGATTCTGTGTAGATTAAGCCAGGATATTTAAACTGTTTATCAACAACCTTCTGGAGAATTTTCAAATGTGTTGCTTCCAGATCAGAGGACAAATGTGTCCATATTTAGTCAAAGCATTCTTGGTGTCAGTGCACCTACCCATCAGAGTGCATGTGATGTGTGGGAGCTGACTGAGTCAAGACGGGGAGTAGGGAAGTGGTGCGATAGCGCATATTGCATACACAGCCCTTCAAGTGCCTTGTCTATTGTTTCATTGTCTGTTTAAGTTTGATTGAAAGTGTGTTTAGATGTGGCTGTATATGTATAGGAGATTGCTGTGTGTCAGAGTATGCATGTGCTTGCAGGTGACTCTGTGTGTGTGTGTGTGTGTGTGTGTGTGTGTGTGTGTGTGTGTTTTGGTGTGTGACTCAGTCCCAGGTGCTTGGAATTGCTACCTGTCATTTGGTCTGTCTCATCATTACCCCTAGGCACACACACACACAGAGACTCTAAGGCTAATTATTTATATGCCTATGGCAGTGTATAAACCTGCTATACATTCTTTGCACAATGAATCGTTTCCTAGGCCTAGGCCTTCCACTGAAGCAGTGAGTCCTCATAGTTTAATAGTCAAGGCCAATCCTGATGAAGACTAATATGCCAGGACATGCTGGTTTCCTCTGTATAATATTGTAGAATCAGTGGGTTCTTTAAAGGAGACAGCTAATGAAGTTCTTTTTTCTCTTTTTGGCCAAAGTCAGTACAGGAAAACTATGAGAAAAAAAATGATAAAAAATGAGAGAATAGGCCGAATAGTGACCTGGCAGTTGAAGCTAACCTACGTTGGCAAGTTAAATTGAAACTAAGATAACTTGACCTAATTGTTTATCTTTGGCTGCATAACGGGTGCGCTTTGTTTTTCTGGCCAGTGTGACCCCCAACCTAACCCTGCTGCACAAGGGGTTCACACAAACCATTCATGGAAAAGAATGCTAACATCTCTGCCTCCTTATTGTCTTACCTTAGTCTAAGTCTTCAATAAAAAAAATACAAGTTCTGACATTTTTCATCCATTTTATTTATTATTGTATTTTTTCTCAGAGTCTACTTTTTAAAAGCATTTTAAAGTCTTTTATAACCTCAGTAAAGTTAATTTCACCATTTGTGCGATACCTCTTGGTGTTCATGCTGCTTTCCTACTTTACCCAGGGAGGTTGTGAGCTTCAGGTCATTTACTGATCTTCTTCAAGAAGATCTGTTGTCACTATAGGAGCCATCCTCAGCCATCCTCAACATCCTCATCCTTTCACGCGTCAGACTGAAGTGGGAAAATGGGAAAAGTTTAAAGAATCTATGGAAACAAAGTAAAATGGAAAACTTAACCTGTTTTTACCACTACAGTCACAGTCACTGGAGGTTGCATCTTACAATGCATGCATGCACATACTGCATATTCAATATATTGACTAACTAGTGCCAGCAAAGCTCCATTCAATACATTGGTGTATTGACACTGACACATCAGGGATGTATGCACACACATAATTCACTTCTAATCCAGCACACACATAATTCACTTTTTCAGTTTGCGTCCTCAACCCTGGAGGTTATCAGTGTGTTTGGTATTGATCACTGACGTCATGGCAGATGGGCAAAAAGCTTCTGTCATACAGTACACCCATCTCCATGCCAGCGGTCTACAGTTGCTGTGCCCTGATGAAGTCCGATAGGACTGAATTGAGAAATTGCTGTAAGGAAACTTGAGTCAAGTGAAATGATGCATGCTCTGATCTGTTTTTTCTATTCTTAGGTCTGTAAGGTGGCGGTAGGAAGGACGATACTTTTGGAGGCTTTTTGTGCTCTGTGTACTAGCTTATTTCTGTTGGAGAGAGTTGAAGAAACAGTGAAAGCAGTGAAGGAGACCTTGCCCCAGACCAGGCTCTCAAATAAAGGATCTAGTGGTAATGGCTTGGTCCTGACCACGATTCACCTGCTTAGGGCTTGCACAGACTCTCTTGTCTGTAAGTGTACAGGGCATTCAGTGAAAAGGTGCAGAACCATCTATGTTTATGTTTATGTCAATTGCATTTACTCAACACTTTTAACTATTGACAAGCTAACAAACTAATAGATAACAGATATACCTGATAAAGTTGGGTACATGCACACACTCAGAAGCAGAAAAAAACTACACAGAAGTATTTGTTATGATCCAGACCAACCATTTACACACACTGAGTACATAGTGTCAAATGTGTTTTGGTCTTCAACCCATTTACAATGTCTGGGGACCAAAATAAACTGAAATCATAACATATATGATATACACACTTATCTGTGTTCAAGCGTCTGCCTTGGAGGGCCTGCTACTGTTCACATAGACCATGAAAACAATGTCAGCACCAAGCAGTCAGAAGAAAGAAGAAGAAAAAAGAGTGAGCCAGAGATAGAGAGGGAGAGGTCGTGAATGTCCCTTGTTTGGCTGTAGTTTACAACCGCACAACCCTGTAGCCCAAACACTGTGGAAAGCTTCAAATAAACACCCAGGCATCACACAGACACTTCATGGCACAGAGCCCTGCGCCAGCCCACAGAGGAAAGAGAGGAAGAGGAAGAAGAGAACAGGTGTGATATATGCAACCGCCATCCACACACAGTTATGATCTAAGCCTTATATAATTGTCACATAGAGGATTTACTGTGGATTGTTGGATGGCCATTTCAAAGGGCCTTTTATCTAAGTAATGTGTGGGAGAATGACTTTGATGAATCAAAAGTCACTCAATACGATAAGCACTTGGCTTTTGTGTGTTTCACATGGGTCCCATAAATAGAGGTCAGATTTATCATGGTGGGGAACCCCTTTTCAGTAGAGGAGGGTGGCTATATCTGTTTATTTTTTTCCTTTCAAATGTAGTTAAATGGAAATTAAATAGTGAAAAAATAATGTCTTCCCACACAGACTGAGGTCATTGGAGGGAATTTAGATCTGTTAGTCAACTCATATACTACAACACCATTTATGGCTCATACTTGCTTGCATTTGCAAACGCGCAAACACACACACACGCACAGGATGCATATCTCATAGGAATTAAACTGTATACTGTTGGTGGTACTACATAATGACCTTTGTGCACCAGTGAGTCTCTTTAATGCACTGACGCGCTCTCTCCCTCTCTCTCTCTTTCTCACACACACACTCAGACACACACACACACACACACCATGCTCAGGACATGGAGATCCCACATTTCTCAGCAGTGCTGGTGGGATGCTGATAAAAATGTCTTCAAACTAAATCTGGCTTCAACCACGGGGTGCTCAGGGACTGTCCCGCTGGACTCTTTCAACAATATATTTCCCTTAAAGTTGCAGGGTTGTACATCTTTAGCTCTCCTAAAGCATAGCAGTGGGACCTTTGGGATTTTTTTTTTTTTTTTTTTACTTCTGCAGCTTTGGACTGGGGTTAATTTCCTCACTGGAAGTTTTGGTAATGCTTTAAAATAACGTGTTAATAAGGCATTAATAATGCATTATTAACTGTTAACAATGCATTGCTAACAGTTAACTGTTGTTATCCTTTAATAACAATAGTTAATTGTTAACATGGAGATTGCAAGTGTTAACATGCTGCTTGTAAGGGTTAACAAGCAGCTTGTAAGTCACAAAACATACTGTACATGCTTAATAAATCAATTGGTATCTATTAGTAAAAAAATAATAACTAATACACTTACAAGACCTTTCTTATCGATTCGTTGTATATTTTGCAGCCCCCTGATCTAAAGCAAGGACTATGTAACCTATAATTCACCTAGCCTATATGCTTGGTTGAGTAATGATTTTCTCTAAATACCATCTTTAAAATACATTGTTATACCCATACCTATATATTGTTATACCTTATTTTAAATTTTGCACAAATTTTTGTTGTCTTTCTATAATGAATTATGTTACATTATGACACACAATGTTTTATTCCACTATTCTTCACACACACTTAGGTTGTATCTTAACTGATGATGTATCTTAAATGATGACTACTAGAATTTAGAATGAGTACAAGTAGTTTAAAGACTGAAGCTTAGCTCAGTTGGTATCAATCTATCTAGATTAAGATGCTGGAGTCCTTGGTTCAATTCCCAGTTGCAGCAGTATTTTAAAGATGGTAGTTAGAAAATCATCACTCACAGCTGAACCAAGGCTATAGGCTATATAGTCCTTGCTTTAGGTTAGGGGGCTGCAAAACATACTACAAATCGGAAAGAAAGGTCTTATAAGTGCACTAGTTATTATTTTCTTGTTTACTAATAGATGACGATTGGTTTATTAAACATCTACAGTATGTTTGTAAGTGACTTTCAAGCTGTTTGTTAACACTTACAAGCTCCATGTTAACAGTACTAAAGTTATTAAAGAATACCAACAGCTAACGCATGCAATGTTAACTGTTAAGAATGCATCATTTACACCATATACCACATTGATATGGAACAGTGATTCAAAGTTTTCAGATCTACTTCTAAGGTAGCTAGTTATACAAAGTTAATTCCCACCTCAACAGCCAATCAGAAATAAGAATCTCATTGTTAAGGGAGATAACGCATGCTATTTTGAAGTGTTACCAAAGTTTGCAAGTTTCAGCTGTGGTCTCTTCACTGCCCCTCACTGCTTTTAGAATCTCTATCTGATTACTGGTTTCAGGATTCAACACAATCTATTATGTGACCTCTGTGTAACCAGGACAGCCTCATCAGCACACCTGTAATATATTCATAAACCTCAATATGTAGCCTACCATAATAAAATATACCCATAAACAGCATAATATAATGTTTAACCAGAATGTACACTTTAACACATCATAAAGTGTACCATAGTGGACCCATAAAGTATAAACACATGCCATGGTGGTGCTATGGGATTATATTGCATGTGATTGGATGAGGTTGGTATTATGTGCACTACTTAAGGAACCTGGTTGGTATAATGTGCGCTGCTTAAGGTGCGCTGGTTAAGGAACCTGGCTAGCATGCTAGTAGCCTAAAAAAATTGTGTGTTCAAATCCTGCCTGCCACCGTTGTGCCCATGAGCAAGGCGCTTAACCCTAAGTTGCTCATGGGGAGACTGGCCCTGAACTGATAGTTGATAACTATCTATAACTACTGTAAGTTACTTTGGATAAAAGTGGATAAATGCATAACTGTATGGGATTGGATGAGGTTGGTGAAAGTGGGATGGGCTTATTTCAGGGGACTGGATGACGTGCGTGCTGTACAGGATGGGCACATTGGATGTGATGGTGTGATGGGCACATTGCATGTGATTGGGTGAGGTTAGTATAATGTGTGATACATGATCGGCATGTTCTTTAGTGGGCACATATGGCACACTGAGATGGGTGAGGTGCCGTGGTGTAAGGTGAGAATGGTGCGTGGCATCCATCATTCTCAGATGGATAAGGTGTGCATATCATGTGGCTGACATCTGGCTTGGCACCCTTTGCTGCAGGCTTTGCATGGCTGAGGTGGTCAGAAGGTGTGGTATTCAGGCAGATATCAGTAAAGGTGTTTTTATTATTTATTTCTGCATGTGCATGTGAGAGTATGTGTGTAAGAGTGTGTGTGTGCGCGCTGTACTTGTGTGTGTGTGTGTACATGTGTGTCTGTGCAAGAATGACAGGGAAGGAGAGGGGAGGAAAAGCAGAAAGCCAAGACCAGACAGCCAAACCAGTTGCTTTGTCATCAGAGACTCATCTGTTTTCCCACTCTAGAGTGTGCTCCACTTCACCTGAGACTGATAAACACATTCAGACACTCCCACTCCCATATGGAGTCCTACTGGAAACATATGATTTGTATCTCTTGAATAATGTAAGGACCATAGACCTGTAAATCCCCATATACAATTGGTATAATTCAATTCAAGTCTAATTCTGACCTTGACCCTGCCCGAGTCTTGTTAAGGTCTGTTGATTTGGGTCCAGTGGCTACATGGGTCATCCTGTAATAATTCTGGACTTTAAGGATGAGATTTTAATGTGGGCTTTGAGGGCAAAGTGCCGATGGAAAGAATGTCAGATCAGCAAATCTGAGTCCGCTGAGGAGGAGGAGGCTAGAATGCTGTCCGTGCGTGTGTGTGTGAATGTGTGTGTGTGTGTGTGTGTGTCTGTGTGTGTGTGTGTGTGTGTGTCTGTGTGTGTGTGTGTGTGTGTAAGTGGGTGTGCACGTTTGTGCATAGTAAAGGAGGGTAGTGTCCCCCTTGGAAAGAGTTTTTATTTGTTGGATCAGGCAGAAGACTCAAAATGGGATATGTAGCTATCACTTCATATACTTAAAACATGATGTTTATTTTTAACTTCATCACATAAAGATCCAATTATACTTTTGGAAACTTTAATGAAATGTTCACGAATAACATGTTTGGCTGAACCACAATGCACAGAGTCCTGGTACTGGTAGTATTGATAAACAACTAACTGTAAACAAATAACTGTATTCCAGAAATGTCTTATTGCCCCAGTTTATATACAACAACAAACAAACAAATCTGGTAAGGATATAGTCTTGCTGAATCATGCAATGTATGACCTGTCTTTGGAAAAATGCTGGTGATATTTTTTTCATATTGATGCACTGATGAATCATTGTATTATGCCACAATCAGTTCCCTAGAAAGGTTTCACAATATTGTACTACGAGCAGTTTGAAATGCCACATAAACTTCATACATTTTCATTTGTTCTGAATAAAGTTAATTGGAAGCAGAATTTCAGCCTGAGAAAAAGCGTGAAGATATGACCTTCACTGACTCAGTGAGTCATAGGAACTTAGCATCATTATTTCCTCACTGTGAAAACAAAATACATAATGTTAATGATTTCACACAAATAATACGTTGGATAAATGTCAGTGTGGACACCCTTGTCCTTGGAGTTCCCCATTTGTCCGCCATTGTGAAAGCCTAAGCTGCTTATGTGCCAGACTCAGGCAATCTATTTGTCAAGTGTTCTGTGAAGGTTATCCTATTGGGGATCTGTGCTGTGTTTGTTTTTATGTTTGGCTTCAATGTTATTCTGCTAACGAAGTAGTAACATTCTGGTTGCCAAGGCTTTGAATTTTGAGAATTTATTTGTTTTGGTTTGTTTTCTTTGTTTTGTTTACTGCTCTTTACATGTTTCGTTTTCTGTTCTGTTTTCTGCTTTTTTACATGAGCTGTGTTTTATTTGCTCATCTATATACATTTATTTTCTTCTGTTGTTATGCTTGTTACTACTATTCTTATTAATGCTGTGGCAATGTCATGCCAATAAAGTTTATTGAAGTGAATTGGGAGTGTCTATTTGCACCCAGGAATACAAATAGGCAATACTTGACACAAGGCTACTAAACCCATGAAGAAAAATAATAATAAAAAAATTGTGCATGGACAAAAAAAAAGCAGACTGCCATATTTCTCTTTGTGGTATATGCACGAACATTCTTAATGATATTTGCAGTAAAGTAATCAGGTGTTTTATTTGTCTAATCTTCATTCAGTCAATGCATACAATATTTACTTAGTTAGTACTGGGTTGCAAAATGGACAAAAACAACCAAATCAGTGGTTGCTAGCAGCCAGCAAAACATTAAACCAAATGACTAACCTCTCTAGCCATGTGCAGGATGATGGCTGCCCAATAGCTAAGGGAGGTTTGTACAAAAAAGGGAGTCATGGATTCATATCCAGCAAAGGAATTTGTTATGTTTTTGGTATGTTTTTTTGTGAAGAAAGAATGTCACACATGCCCCTGGTTAGCACAGGCTTCAACAAAGTGGCGATCCTCCTTCACACAAAACGTAAAAGAGTGTAGTTGCTACAGGCTGTCTATGACGGGTGACTGACCACAGGATGTTTTAACACCATGCTCGGGTGTAAATAGCATTGTTTGCCACAGACACCCAGGTACTTGTGAATAGCCACATAGACACAGTAGGTGCAAATAGCATCTGCTGTCAGTTTTACACAATAATTTGAAAATGCATCATATGTCACATTAAAATAGTGGAAAACACTATATAAGTACTTATAGTGTCTAGGAAATTATCACACAAATGCGTCACCAAAATGCGTCAACAAAATTAGTCACTGAGTGACTCAAATCAGCTCATCATTTGACAAGTATGTTTTAGTATCAACACTCATAGATGACCCTGACACTGAAAACAGCTCTGCTAGATTTGCCAGATCAACTTTCATTATCAACAGACAGAGAATAGGATCAGTGATTACTGTATTCTCAGTCTGTGTCTGAGAAAAGAGTGTCTGAATGAAGTTTGGAGGATGAAGGATAATGTCCTCTACTGAAAGGGTCTCCAACAGGTAGCTCGTGAGCTTTCCATCTGCTTAAGTCAAAGGAAATGTAAAAAAATCTCATAACATATTCACAAAAGATATTAAACCTGGTAAAATCTATGACATCAAATTTAAACATATTGCCCTGTCAGAAACAAAATTATCCCAGTTGTACTGATTTGGAATTGACTTTGGCAGTATGCACCAGATTTGGCAACAACTGTAGAACCAAAACATTTCAGAACCAAACTACCTAGGCTGCTGAGCAGATTTTATCCTACCAATTAAAGATATTTACTGTTTGGAGCAGGATTTCCATTTCTCTACCAGCAAGTATGTTTCATACCAATGGATGTGCCTGCTTGTCTGGTTTCATTTAACACCTCTATCCTAGATCCTCCCTCTATGCTATTATCAAAGCAGTGAAAAATGAAGTTTGTCTCTTTGCAGTAAACCTGTGAGTTCAGTCGTCAGTGGATGCAGTTTAGGCTATTAAACGCAATTCGAACTTGAGCACTACTGGATCAGACAGGCAACATGTTGATGTGTAAACTATTATACGAAAGTCACAAACATTGTTCTATGCAGAACAGCAATTATAATAGTTCATCTAGTAATCAGAAAACCAATGACAAAAAACTTAGCGTGAGGAAAGGAACGTTTAAGTGTTTTGCTTTTCTGTCTGGAGAATCAGTTGGGCCATGAGAGGGTGGTCTCTGGGCTGCATGTTGCCGGACTGCCAATTGAATAGGCCTGGTGTATAGCACATGGCATTGTTTACATACAGATGGCTGTGTGGACAAAAGATAGATGTGGGGCAACATGCCCAGGCTTGTTCTGCAGTATCTACCATCAAGAGCTCTTACATTACATTTAGAAGAGTCTTCAGGGGTGGAGTAAGGTGGTTTTCTTGTCAAAACGTACAGGAGCTTCTAATATACCTGATTGTTAAAACGGTCAGTGTAAACCACATCTTTCTTACTGGCAATGCATTATGTTGATTTCGCAAGTGAACTGAAGAAAGAACCAGCCAGAGTAGTTAGAGTGCAGATTTGTTTCCTCTGAAACCTACTCACACTTCTGGCGGTTTCAGAGGAAGTGAGCCAGCACTCTGTTTGGGTCCTTCCTGGTGTCAGCATCCTGGATGGCTGCCTGACCTCATCTTCTATGTGATGGGTGACTGATGCACCTGATCAACTGATTACACAGAATAGGCAGGAGGGTGTGAAGAAAAGATGGTAAGAGGAAGAAGAGGAGGCTGATGTGCTTAATGTGGAAATGAGGCATTACTGAAAAATAAAGCTGATGACCAAAGCAGAGAGAGGGAGAAATGTGTGTGTGTGTGTGTGTGTGTGTGAAAACACTACATCACAGTGGCCCACTGGGAAACGTTCGTTTGAGAGAAGTCCCTCAGAGGGCTGATGTGGAGGCGGAATAGTAGTTCATGGATCCTTTTGACCTGTGATACACAGAGGTTTGAATTTCTGAATTCAACTACATGCACGTACATACATGCAGTTCTTCTCCAGTAAAATCCTGGAAAAGCCTCAAACTCACCCAGACAAACTCACCCAGGTGTGTGCATCAGTTTCACTCTGCCACTGACTCAGGGCTCCAGGCTAATATGAGAGCTGAGGAAAAGACTGTTATACTGTTATACAGATATTTTACTAACTGTCCTAGGAAAAGCCCTGGGTAATCAAGAAGCAAAATAAGGCTATCACATATCAGGAAGTTGGATTGGAAAAAGGCAATCCGATATTAAGGTATTCAGAGACTTCAAAGGGTTTTAAGAACACCTAGAAATGTATTTCAGCAGTTAATAGCAAAGACTGACAGCTTTGCTTGCTTCCTCTGTAACCATGGTAGTAGTCATGCCACAAATGTTGGTGCAAGTGCAGTGAGCAAATTGAAAATGATGGATTTTTTTGCACTATTTGAGTGACCTGAGAGAAGATACTTACATCTTTCAATTATGATTTAAACAAAGATTCGTACAATGTACTTTTTTAAGTTCATAAGACCCACCTATCTGGAGTTATGGATTTGAACAGGGGCCTAATCTTGTTAATCCCAAATAACTGCCCCAAGAGAAGGGACGTGAGAGAAAGGACTTGAAGGACTGGGGTACTGAAAATATCAGCAACAGCCATGAGGACGGGGGAAGATTTTTGAACTACTTTGGTATTACTAATCTAATTTTCTGAGTTACTTGTATGTTACTTGTATAAAACCTAGGCCTATTGACAGAACCTGTCCATCGACTGTACCCCTGAAATAACCATTATTTGTTAAACTTTACTTTACATTATACTTTACAAAATAAATGCATATCCTTGAATGGCCATGCCACTGTATTAATCTCACAACTAAAAAATTATATATTCTACCCGAAAGATTTATTTGGCAAGACAGAACTGATGACATTATTAATCCATTAGATACTGAACATAATTATAATTCTGATGATAGAAAGTTTTTTGGTGCAGGCCCTCATCATTGATCCAAGTAATGGTGAGCAGAGCTGAATCCGTGCCACTGATAGAAGGCAATGAACCTAGGACCAACTGGCAGCAGTGCCTACAGCATGTGTTGAAGTTGGCACTCTCTAGGCAGCAGGAAGGAATGTTGGCTAGAATCATTTAAAGAAACCTCCTATTGGCTGTTAGTAGTTGCATAAACGACAATTATAGATGAAAACAATGCTAGCTCAAAGAATGAGCGACACTAATGAGTCTTCCTGGCAGAACCTTTGCCTAAGATACCATTGGTACCATTATCTGCTTGGAGTTGGTCTAGTGAACAAATGGACACTTGACACAGCCAGCCGAGATGACTTCATAGCATTCTCCTGCCTCATTAGAAAACCGCTAAAGACGTTAGCCCATTAGTTACCAAATACCTTCATATTAAGTGCTCCTACCCTCTATTGTAGTTGATACCCAACAAGCGTGTGTCCCAACAAGTGCATCCAGTCATTCAGATAACCTTAAAACAGTAAGCAGATGTCTTTATCTGCTTACTGATCACAGGCAGTGCAACATTTAACAAGAAGTGAAGACACCTTCATTTACTGGCATCAGCCAAGCGGTTCCTCAGTGGAGACTGTGAAGTCATTGCAAGGTCAAGTCCTGCAACGCATGTCAGACCTGCAACTTTTACTGAAGTTTCAGTAGCTAGAGGATTTCGCTGTAACTAACAAATACTTTTATACCATTCATTTGTTTTCAATGTCTAGTGGCATATTCATGTTTATGTGAAATGCACATATAGCCCATGGTAGAGAGACACACATGTCTGAACACAAAGAGGTCAGACTGACAGAAACAGATTGATAGTCATCAGTGAGTTCTTCATGACTGTTACTCAAGACAAACATCACTTTTATCCAAGCCAATACTGAGTGTGTGTGTGTGTGTCTGTCTGTCTTCATGTTATGTGATCTCTCTCCACCCCCACACACCTAAAGTTCAAAAACATTCCACACCCCCACCTCTGAAACACATGCAGCTCATTGTCTGTCATCTGTTTAAAACACAAGGCAGGTGATCAAGCCCTTCAAGCCCACAGAACTCGCACATTAAGTCCCCTTCATGTTTTGAAATAGGAGATTCTTCTTTCACATATGGAACAGAATTGACTGGCTGATAAGGGCAAGCATCCACATGTTCCTACTTAGCTTATTTCCAGTCAGCTCTGACACATTTCACGTCACTGTCAGGTGTTTAAAACACACTCCCTGCCAGTCTCTCTGCAATGTAAGCGTCTTTGGCGCCACCTGCTGAATAATCTTACCAAAGATGCAAAGGGATACATTACAATCAAACTTTATTTTCAACTTCAGAATACATTCCCAACATTGTAATCCATAATAAATATATTTCACCGCACAAAGAGCCCTACATTATTTTTCCCCATCTAAATCACTGTGCCTTGTCCCTACCAATCACAGGGAAGGACCTAAGAGTAACTGCCATCTTCAAACAGTTTTATGACGATGGCCTCCTGGGGCTTCAAGCTTAGCATATCCAGGGAGACAGCGCCCAAACGGTCCATTCCAGTGCTGGTGACAAACACCCCACCGGTGGGCAGGCTTGGCGCCCAATCAGGAGAGAGGGCGTGGGGCTCGGAGCCCAGGTTGAGCAGAACTAGGAAGTGGACACAGCCCCAGGAGCGCAGGAAGGCCAGAGGCGGCGTGGGTGAGGAAGAGGTGTTGAAGGGAAGGAAGGTGAAGCTACCGTACAGGAGTGCCTCTTCACGAGAACGCATGCGGCTCAGGGACTGGAACAGCGCGATCGCCGAACGCCATGTCTTTCCTTCATCCTGCAGCGAGAGAGAGAAAATGAAATCATTCAAGTAAAACAGAGAATAGGGAAAATAACAAAATGACAGAAACAAGGATGCAAACTTTGCTTCAAAAAGTTTTTTTCCCCCTCCTAATAAGAGATGGAAAAATACATTTTTTCTTGGGTTTGTACGGAATGTAATAAACCACAGAGATTACTCTAGTACTGCAGCTCTGGGAGATAATGAAAGACTGCTTATGCAATCAAATTTGTGTGTTTATGACTGAATGTTTGTCTTTATTGTTTATAGGTCATGTTTTTAAGAACTAGGAGGGCAGCCAGTTCTTCACTCTTGGCTTCTCATGTTAGGAGGAAAAACTGGACTTGGACCAAAAGGTCTCTCGATTCTGCTTGAGATCTGATAACACAAAGTTCTCCTCCTGCTATTTTGTTTGTATTTCTGTGCACAGACAGCTTCATTCTATTTCTCAGGGAGGGGTGGGGGGGGTCTCCAAATGCCAGTCCACTGAGAACTCATTCATAATGACATTAATACGCTCACTCAACACTTGGGAGTCCAGCAGAACTAAAGCTAAACACTGTGCCAGGTGATCGGCCCCGAGGCAACCAATGACAGAGCACTCCACTTGAAAAGCAATCCTGCTCATGAGCCTAAGGTAAACACGACCATGCCTAAAAAGGCTGAAAAGGAAGCATGACACATACTAACAGCACAAACATGGTCTTAACCTCCCAGTGGTGGGGACAGGTGGAGTTTTGTTTGTGTTTCGTTCCTTCCCTCTGCACATTTACTTCTCGTTTCATTAGTCTGGGGCGCATATTCACACACACTGCAAAGCTACATGCAGGAGACTTATAAAGACTTCTTAACCTTGGTCATGATAAGTTTTGTGTGTAGCTTGCCCAGTGTCCTTTTGGAATCTCCTAGCAAAGTTGACTGAAGTTGACAAAGTTGACTGACAAAGTTGCTGATTTTGACTTACTCCTATTCTGCCTGGTTTGATATCAGAATGAAAGCATAACATCCTTCGCAGAAATAACTGTAGCTCAGCCAACAGGAGGATTAGAAAGCATGGACCATTACCTGCAGCTTAAGTTATGAACTCACCTGTATGTAAATCTCATTTCCAATGGCGTTCACTGTGGTGTTCTGAAGAGGGTGAGAAAACGAGGGAGTTAGAGGTTGAGAAGTTGCATTACTCACTGTGGCCTTTAGGGGGCAGCCTGGCTTTTAACGTGGGCAGGTGACTTGCCTGTGCTGGGGTGACCTCTTCACCATCACTGACCACTGGGGTACCTGGCAGAGTCATCAGCAGCACCATGGAAATCCTCTGAAGCTCTGGAGACACAGGTCCTCCCACCTGACAAACACACACATGCACGCACGCATACACACACACACGTACACACACACAGTGACCACATGCATTCAAACAGTGTTAAATCCTAAATTTGTGTGTGCGTTTGTGAATTTGATTTTCTCTACCACCACTGACCGTCCAGCTTGGCCACTCTGGCTGAGGGGTCTGCAAGCTGTCCTCCACAGCAGTGGCCACCTCTGGGGCAGAGAGAGGGTGGGCGGAGGGGGCCAGCAGAGGCCTGGTCACCAGCTCCACCAGTGATGCATTCACCCCACCGTTGGACACATTTGTCACCACAAAGCTGTCCGTCATTTCCCTCACCACCAAAATCCTTCCAAAGTGAAGAGATTAAAAAAAGAGGTGAAAGGATCAATTAGAGAAAGCTCTTGTTTAAAGGAAGCACAAACTTAATTTTTCATTTTCCTCTAGTCACAATTTTTCTATGCGGAGAAGAGGTAAGGACATCACCTAAATGTTTTCAAAGTTAAAAAGTACCTTAGCACACCAATATCCACTGACCAGATGTGAGTATGTGTATATGAGTGGATGTGAAGAATAAAAGGGATATCAGTTTGCAAAAGACATGTTGAAGATTGACAAACAAAAAACAATTTGGCTATATCAGGATAATTTTATTAGATTACATTTATTAAATGTACTGGGCAGCCACCACAGAGTCTACTTGTAAGATGATCTGCAGTGCTGAATATTGCCCTCTGAAGTTTTGGTATAGAGGTCAAATAAGCCCATACCGTTCGTTGTCCTGCTCACTGAACTCCTGCAGCAAGGCTCTCCAATCCATCAGAGTCTAACAGACAGGACAAAAGACAACACAGACATTACACAGGCTTCTCGTAGCTGGCATCAGATCAGAAGTGGTGTTGGGTACAGTGGAGCAAGGTGACAAATCAGTCAAACCAGTTTATATAAATGCACGTCTATGCAGAAGTTAAATGTGTTTGTCTCCTCAAGTGCTACAAACAAAAAGACTGATTAAGACAATACAAAATGTGCTCTTTCTGTAAAGCGCCTTGAGACAATACGATTGTAAAAGGCACTGTATAAATAAAATTGAATTGAATAAAATCTAGAGGTCAAGTAAAGTTTTACCTTCTCAGAGTAGGCCACATCTGTATCGCATATCGCAAAACCAGAGACGCCCTGTTCCAGCCAGAACTTAAGGGAATACTAGAGCAGAGAAAAGAGTTACATCACTGGGGACCAGTATTCACATCAGATGGACAACAGACACAGGTATGAGCTGTGTTTAGGATAATCTTTCATGGTTAAGGAGAGCTAATCTGAGGGGATTTCAGAAGAAACACTTAGTACTATTTGCATGGGTATTTCCATCGGTTTGCAGTTTAATTTGCTTGAAATGTAATTTGCTACAGTTCCCAGTTTGATACATCTCACTGACATCGCTGAAACCAAAGATCTGTGGCTAAAAGAAAAGATTACAATGAAACCTTTGAACATTATCTATCTACGTATGAATTAAAGTTATAGCAGATCCTTGCCCAGGTACACATGAAGAACGCTTATAGTGGAACCATAGTTAGTTGGCCAGGTGCACATGAAGGAAGGATATAGTGAAACCATAGTTTGTCAGGTACACATGGGGGAAGGTTTTTGCACACCTGTATGTATCCTGAAGAGTCAGAAAGGCCCTCAGAGGTGTTTGCTGATTCCTGTTCACTCACCACCACCACATCACAGAAGTCCAGCAGCATCCTCATACCTAAACACAAACACACACACATGCAAAGTAATGTTCAAAAGTAAAGCAAAGAACAACTATTATTCCATTAACTTGCTAATGAATATAAGATTTACATCCCATAACACATACACCTTTAGCTGGTATTGACCTAATACAGTTTATCATCTCCAGCAGTAAGTTCACTTTCCCATTCACTGCTGGGATAGGCCTAAGGACTGGTAGTCCACAGGCCTGAATCAGCTCCCTGTGCCTGAGCAGGTAAGTGTGAGTAGGCTACGGGCTACAAGTTACACACCTTTATGGTGTCCCTCTTTGAGAAGCTTCTGGAACTGTAGCATTGTGCCAATGTTATGGCTCAACTCTGTCAGGTTAGACGGGGAGATGCTCTTGGGGAAAACCCCCTCCAGAATGAGTGCCCCAACTCCCATGGACTTCAGATAAGGCAGCCGCTCACGCATCACTTCATGTGGGTGGATTAAAGAAAAAAGTTAACACACATTTTATTATTCCTTTAGAATTTTCAAGTAACGTTTTTTAGTTTATTTTGTGGCAAGCAAAATTATATGGACATCATTCAGACTAAGCCATTGCATGGCCCAGGACCTTAACCAAATGTTGTCATGGTTTAGTGTCTTTTTAACTTGGCTCAACACCAAAACACATACACCAAGCTCAGTAGTTACGGTTACAATTCATCCCTATTGATGACATCTTGGATGGTTTTGTCATCCTGAACTCGAGACTGGTTCACTCACCCTCAAATCCGCCGACGGGGCCGCCCTCTGACTCCATGAGCTGAGCAGGCTGTATCCGGTAGAAGAGCTCCTTCTGCCACCAGTTTAGCACAGGAGGCACCGGACGAGGGCTTTGTACAGTAATGGCGATAGAGGCACCGAGCATGACCAACCAGACGAGCCAGAAAAGTATCACCAGGCGGGAGCGAAACTTCCTCCAGCCGGCAGTGCCCGCAATAAGCTCGAGCTCCTCCTTGCTTAGAGGTTTCCACTTGTACGGTTCGGACTCCGGCTCCGGCATTAGCAAGGGGACCGTCTCCGTGCCACCCATGTTACCCGCCAGCGCTGATGCTGTCCCCGGCCTCGCACTCACACTGCCGTAGCCCAGGTCACCATCCGCGTTGAGAGGCATCCTTTCCAGCTGCGCATGTAACGTTAAATATTCAGAGTGAAGTTTAAACTTATTTGAGGCATCCATCAAGGCTATGGTTTACAATGCAAATGCCCAATCCCCTGAAGGTATAACGTTAGAAGGCCTAGTTGGTAAAGCTCAAATCAACCTTTCTGTGCGAATTGTTGCTTCCACCTCATTCAAGCATCATGCCAGCCAACGTCCGCCAAAACGTTATAGCCATAGCCATGACAAGTAATTAAGGATTTATGATAGGCAAATTAAAAGCGAAAGAAAACAATGAGAACTAAAACCATACATTCGGGTGCCGTGGGAATCGATGGATGTCGAAACTAGTTCGTCTGTTTGCTGTACACAGGTGTGTTGCAGTAGCACAGGCCCAGCACCAGCTGTAGTAAACTTCTGTGGCCAATTAAGACCACAAAATTAAAGGTAGACTTCTTTCTCGATAGAACTTCCGCAAGTACACGAGTAAGACCTGGCGTAGTTTAACGCTGCATGATAGATTACTGTCTTCATTATGAAATTTCGGTGTCAAACGTGAATTTAAAGGAGGACAAATTTGATTCAGTAGTTTGATGGTGAAGTCAGAGAAATCGAGAAAACAAATAAATGCGAAATAATTAAACAAATATATCGTAGTAGTTGAATAATGGGTACTTTTCAGTAGGCAAAAACACGTAACTCACCAGATTATGTATTTTCCTCACTGCCCCGCTTCGTGTAGTGCTTTCCTCAGCTGTAATCTGGACTCCTTGAACAGTCTTGAGCAGTTAGTCAGTGTGTTCCTAGAAAAATGATGTGTTCATCTTTGCATGTAAAGCAGTAACTGGTTTGGAAAGAGTGTGAAAATGTGCCTGGGCCAATTAGCAGATGGGTGCTGTCCACACACCACTCTCACATTCTGGACATATTACTGTTAGCCTGACTCCAGCCTGACCAACTTTCACAGACACTGACATAGGCCTTTAATATTGTATGTTCATTCGCATCCATGATTCCATATTAATGGAGAATGTGAGAATAAGAGTAAGCTAATAGTAAAGAACAGACAGAGTTTTCATGCTTCACTGAGCAAGACACATAAAGATGTTAACTTGTCATGTGGAAGCTGCATTTTATGTCTAATATACATAAGATACATTGTATGTTTGACTTTGTTCTAAAGATGGAATGTCTGCCCTGACCTGGTGCAGGAGTTCTTCAATAATAATATGCCACACTCCAAAAGTGCTGTGTTGACCTATAGGTCAGTTAGATAAACAATTTAATATAGCCTACCTTCAATTAGCAATAGGTATGATGGGGTGTAGGGGGTAATAAATGTTTGCTGTTGGAATGTCTGAAGCGATTGAGATAAAGAACAACATTTTGCAGGGTTCAACACTAAAAATATTTTATTTATTTAACACTGGAAATATTGTAAATTACTGTCTTTTCTACAGAAGTTGAGGAAACAAGAAACTTAAACAAAAACAAATTTCAGTTAGATCAGATAGCCCCTGATAAGGTGGCACATGTGAAAAGTGACCAAATCTGCTCCCTGTCCTCTCCACGTCTCACATTCACATGCCCCTGTGAAGTATTCCCATCCACCTCCGTGTAACTCCCCCGTCACCTCACATCACATGTGCTAGTCCTGTATCTCCAAACATCACAGCTTGGTGTCAAAGTTTAAGTTTGGATTAATTTGCGAGAGTGTTTCCATCTAACTTATTCACATTTCGTATTCGCATTAACAACAATTCGGCTCAAGAATATGAGCGTTTGGCTGTGTTTCCATCAACTGTGTAATGCGATTAAAAAAATAAAGATTGTCCTAATCAAGTGACGTGTTCTGACCAGCTGTTGGATCAAAACGTAATGCCGCCAGGACAACGTCTATGGATAGAAACGTGGTAAATGCGAATACACGCAAAACGATGTTTCCATCGACTTTAATCGCATTATGTCTTAGTCGCATCAAGAGTTAATCCACCCCCCTCAAGCGCATTTAATTTATATTTGCATTTGGGAACTGTTGCAAATTTTCAGGTGTTTCCAACCGAGAATGTGTTATTCGGATAACTTAAACGAACATTAACAAGTTGGATAGAAACACAGATTGTGAAAAATGGCGTTAAAATTGCGTTTAACAGGCACTGAGCTTGTGCAGGGACCAGCTGTATTCCTGATGTTTTAAGTAAGTATCACCGCACGGGCTTTAGCCTAGCACCATTCTCTCTCTCTCTCTCTCTCCCCTTCTCTTTCTCTCTCTCTCTCTTTATTGCTCTCTCTCTTCCTTTTCTCTCTCTCTCATGTCAATACTCCATGCACAAGTGTGCTGCTCACAGGGCTTTATACAGTATACACAGCAGAAGTCAACAAATAGTCCCTGGGTCATAGTCATAATAACATGGTAATCAGTGTCTGTTTTGAGGTCAGAAATGTTACTCTCATGTTCCAACATGTCTCATGTTGAAACAACGTGCTGACTACAGGTGGTCGTGTGTGTGTGTGTGTGTGTGTGCGCGCGCGCGCGAGTGGTCACAGGCATAGCTAAAGAGGCACTGAGCTTTAAGACAGTTTTCTAGTGGAATGGGTGGCCATGTGTTAGCTGTATGGAGGACACATCAGTGGTATCAAGGGTTTGTTGGCAATGGAGCTATCTGTTATATGAGGAAATGGTACAAGTTGGCTGTTTTTTCTTTTTCTTTTTTTGGAGCACTTTCATCTGGTGTCAGCTGAAATATGTGGAATTCCATTATTGGAAAATGTTGCTATGGAGATTCTATGCTTCTGATTCTGTTTCCAGGGGAACAGTCTCTAGTTGCTCTGGTTGGAATCATCAGAGCCTCCAGTGTCCTGAAATAACAAAAATGACACCTTGGCATAAAAAATTCCATCCCTTTAAAACCATAACTTGTCGGTCCAGGCTTTAATTAATTACTAAAGGCTTTAAGGAAGTTAATCTCTTCAGATGTATTTTTCTTGGCCTTTCACTTGTGAATGACTAAGTGCATTCACTGAGCACTTACCATGGGCTCTTGAGCCTTGCATGAGGCTGCATGTTTCTGATATGATGCTAAAATACAGTCTCTCCTGTAAGAAAGACAGAGGGGAATAAATTATTTATTTATTGATTTCATATTTTTATTTGTGTAGTTATCTGTGTCCATTGTTGATTTTTAGAGTGTAACTGTAGCCCAGTATGACGTTGCCAGTCTTACTTGCTTGTGATGCCTCCCCCTGGTGGCAGGCCGGGGATGTACTCAGCCGTCAGAAACCTCATGACAAAGAGCAGGTCAGGATCCTCATCTCTAGACTGTAAGAGCTGGATAGCTTCTGCTCAGAAATGGAGACAAAATCTTTTCATTCACACTTCATAAACGGCATCATTTTCATTTAATGACTGCTTGCTCTCATGATAGACTCACCTCCCACTTTTCCGTCAATGACTTGCTCCACTTCTGCCTCATGTTGCAATGCATCTTGTGACACCTTGGGGGCGCCAGGGAAGCTTATGATGATGATACTCATGTTATCCAGACTACCCTGTAGAGGTAAACAAAAAGAGGCTTGCCATATTTCATTTACTTTAATATGATGTTTATTTATTCTCTTACATTCACAGTTCAATCAATCAATCATCCGATCAGTCAGTCACTAAAAGATATGTATTTTATTTCGCTGTTTGGCCATTACTAAGAATGTTTTGGGCTGTCAAACTAGCATACTGCTGTTTTTTAACTAAAACGGTTCTTGTGTTGCACAATGTATGTTAGAAAAATGTTTTGTATAGACTTATATGAGGAAATATACATTTATACAATTGTAAAAATCAACATTTTTCAAGATTTCACACTGTTCTAAAACAATGTTTAGAGTGAGAGTGCACTTGGATTGTACTTTTATACTGATCACTAGATAGAAAAAAGAGGTCAACAAGATGTTTCAGTCCAGCAGGTTTATGTTGTGTTATGAAGTACCAGACAGATAAGTCTAGGGCGACCTCATTGCCATTGATAACCAAGAGTTTGTTCCTTGGAAGGGCTAAGATGTTTTCCTCAGGCCACGCTGAGCCCTCAGACGGTTACACATACACACACACACACACACACACACACACACACACACACACACACACACACACACATCTAATCCCTGGTTTCTGGCCTACTCTCTCTGTTTCTCTCTACTTCTCCTTCTACTATAATCCACCTATTTACAGGACAGGCAATCCTAGTCATCTGGAACAGGTCATGACGACGCTACATAGATGCACTTCCATAAGCTCCTGGGGAGTGTGATGATGAAGCTCAGAGTTATGTAATGTTATGTAATGCAAGACCCCAATGTGTATCGAGATATTCATTTTGGTTGTTGTTATTGTTGTTATTGTCAAGGGTCTTTTTACACCTTTCTGTCCAATCTCTGGAGAGTGGAAATCAAATCAAGTCAAGTCAAAAGGAACCTCTAATAAGGATACTGTAAAATGAACTGAACTAAACCTTTTTAACTTTGTTGGAGTGCATCTGAGTCCAGTAACCGATCTCCAGTTAGGGTCAACTAAGCTGACAAGTAATAGCACTTTGCAAACCTTGCCTGACTTCTCCATTGCACTATAAATGTCTCACATGCTGACCGGCTTCTTGCGTAGCTTAAAGACGAAAAAGTGTCCTTAACAAGATTAAAACAAAACATTTAGCTTTAGCATGTCATGTCTTGAAGACGTAAACAAATTGGTCTTGTTGCCATGCAGATACTTCACATGGGGTGAATAAGCAATCAGTCAGCCCTCTGTGAACTGATTCTGCCAATTATATCCTTAACAGTGTTCCATAAGGCTTCTGGATAGCATAAATTGTGTGTTTGGGACTGTGCTCACTGCTGAATTGCAGAATTGATACAGCAAAGCATAGTTTAGTATATAGCACTCTTCTCATCCTGTTTTGTACCTTATGAAGGTTTTCACCCCATGTCTCGATCAGGCACTTTGTGCAGTGTAGAAAAGATGAACTATGTCCAGGTTTGAGACTGAGAGATCTGCCTCTGTTATTTGTTTGTGTGTTTGGCTAATACTAGTCATTTTCCTAGGCCCTTCCAGAGCAGTTAAGGCTTAGGGCCCTTTCACAGGGGTGCAATGGTGGCAGCAGGGAATCAATCCCATAAGTCTCTGCTGTGGAAGCCCAGGTGTCATTCCATTACAGCCCCATCACAGAAGGCCTGATTCTGCAAAGCATGGCACAAACGAGCACATATACTGACCTTATAGAGGCAGAGGTCGAGAACCTGCGTGCAGACCTCCCGCAGGTCATCACACAACTCCATGCGAGAGTGGACGAAGGCGCACAGGTCCTCGTTGCTCAGGGCATCCCAGACGCCATCGCAGGCCACCACCAGGAACTCATCGTCATCAGAGCGCTCCAGTTCATAGACCTCAGGTTCTGGGGAGACCAGCTGCTCTGTCTCTGTACGCCAGCCCACCTCTTTGAAGTCAAAATCACCAAGGGCACGCGAGACGGCCAGCGAGCCATTGACCCGCTGTAGCGTCACTGAGCCGCCAGCGTTCTGGATGCGCTCCCGTTCACGTGGGTTGAACGGCTTGTGGTCCTCTGTGTAGAAGTGCACGCGGCCGGAACGGCACAGCAGGGCCCGTGAGTCGCCGCAGTTGATGAAGTAGATGTGGCGCGGCGACACCATGACCGCTGTTGCCGTGGAGCCACTGCGGTCCCAGTTGTCGCGCCGTGCCATATCATGCATGTGCCGATCGATGGCCAGGAAGCCCTCGCGGATCCCCTCCTTTACCTGCTCAGGGTCCTCCTCCACCTTAACGCCACCTAGTGGACAGGAGAGGAGATACACAGCCACTGACCGAGGGCTGGAACAGGGTCCTGTTCAACTTAGAACCACTAGATAGATAAATTGTAAATAAGTAAGTAACAGCACTTTGCAAGAGCATAAAAGCTCAAAAGCAAGATACTAGACCAAGCTATACTACAAGCATCCACTCTACTCAGATTAGGTTGTCTACCAATATTGTATAATAAAATGTAGACTTTGAAATGAGCTGTCAGCGCTAGCAGCAATATATTTCAATTAGAGTTCTCAAGTTTAAATATGCTCAGAATGTGCCTATCTGCATACCTAAACCAAGTTATTAGTCAATACAGAGCTACTGACATGACTATTGTTGCTCAGGCATGTTGGCATGACTTTGGCCGTTTATCCTGTGCCTGTAAGAGTGTTGCGCTGTGCCAGCTAAATGAAAGAGAGATTAAGTGAGCCTGCACATGCCTTAGCGCTTAAGGACCCCCATGGAGAGTTTCAGATGGCCTTAGAGAAACAGACATTGTCTCGACATTGTCTGTTTGGCATTGTCTCTTTATGTTTATGTGTGCTGCCTTTGAACTCACACATATACTGACATGAGGGGATTCTCAGACAACAAAACTCAATAGTCATTTCCTATGGATATGAGGATGTAAAGGTTGATATAAGGACTTTTTTCTGTTTTTAAATGTTGGTAAAAACAGGTAAAAATGGTTTGTACAGCTAACTCTAATGCATTTGCTTTTTGGTCTGTTAATCAAATAAATAAATAAATAGTCCATTAAATAGTGCATTTTCGCAAAGTGATCCACTTTCAATATCATTTCTCATTGTTGTGTTTTTTCATTTCATTTTTTTCATTTCAGTGTTTTTTTATTGTTTATTATGTAATTCACTGATACAAAGCTGAAAATGCTTACAAGCTTACTATGCACAACAATGTCTCTATTAAAGCTGTAAAATTTAAACTAGAAGTTCACATTATCTAACAGTTTAACTAATTGTTTCAAAACCCCACTTACAAAAAAGCAATGAATCAGCAATTAATATGGTATTATCACGTCACACTTCCTGCTGTGCCCCCGCAGGGTGTAATGAGATGAGATTAGTGTAGGTACAGTGATGGCACGGTACGTACCTGTGGCCAAGATGTGTGTGAGCAGGTTGCGGGCACAGTACTGTGCCACGGTGGTGCCTGCGTGCCCATCAAACACAGCATAGTAGCCCCACTCTGCCAGCTCTCCGTCCAGCTCGGGCATGCAGGCATGGGCGTCCTCCATCTGTGCCCTCCAGCCCTGCATGCCTGCTAAAGCATAGTTCATGTTATACTTGGTGCCACCCTCGGCTGTGTGCTTGGTCAGCTGGGGCCGGTCTAGGTAGGGGCTAGGCATAGCATCCTCATCCTCCTCTTCCTCTGCGGTGTCGCGTGGCGCCCCATTGCTGCTGCGGAAGAAGAAGGTGACCATACGTTCAGTCTCGCGTGCCAGCTGACGCAGGAACGTCGGCACCTCGACGGTGCTCGCCCGGCGTGCCGTACGCATGACGCCGCGGATCCGGTGCTCGAGCTTCTGAGCGACTCTCCTGCTCCTGCTCCTGCTCCTGCTCCTGCTCCGACTCCGGCTCCTCCTGCTCCTGCTGAGCTCGAACCTGTGACCCAAGGGGCCTGTCCTCCTCCTCTGCCTCCTGCGCCCGCGCCGGTCACTCCTCAGTAGGTCCAGGGTCCAGTACCTAAGGTGGGGCTCGGGGGAAAAAATCACCCGGCACAAAGTACACACAGAAATCCTGTGACTCGCGAAGCAGAGAGAGATTCACAGCTCACCTGTAGCTCCAGGTGTTGTCTGAAACACTTTACTGACAGTTCATGTGATGCTGCAGAGAAAAACTGAGTTTATTCATCTCCATTGTCTCAGTAGAAATGTTTCTTCTCCCTCGGGCCTTGGCAGGTTGGTGAGGCTCAGAGCGTCCCTGTGGTTGTCCTGGCTCTGACTCAGACACTGTTTGCTGTTTATGCCGACTGACTGGTTGTGTTCTGCGTGGGTGGCCCAGGCTTACCTGGACAAGTCATTCTTACAGAAAGCACTGTGATTGGTCAGTTCAGCGGGGGAGCTATTTCTGTTTGCTCATCCTTAGACACACGCATACATGCCCTCCCTCTCTCTCTCTGCACTCTCTCTCTCCCTATGACAGAGTAGTCAGTCACTAATCCCTGCCAGTAGTAGAGAACGAGTGGATTACTTCAGTGAGCACCTTTACTCACCAGGCTTTGGGTGTTTCATAAGGATGTGAAGAATAAGAATGGACAGTGTGTGAGCACTGGGGGATCAGAGATGCTGAGACATGCAATGTGTATGTATCCTAATAAATACTGCACGACAAACACACACACACACACATTCAAATACATGAATGGTTCTGTAAAATTGTTCTCAATGGGGCTCTCCAGCTCATGGCACAGGTCAGATGAGGCTAGTGAAGATGGTTATGATCAAAGCTTTGAACATAAACTTTACCATAAACTTCATAATATTTATGTTCTTGAACTGAAACGTTTATTTAAAATAATGGTAATAGGTTACAGTAATGGCGGTTCTTTTTTCATTCTTGAAAGGTTTTCTGTTGCACGGTGAAATGGTGATGGTCACGTCCCATCATTCACTCTATGCGTGCAGAGAGCAGGCAAAAGCATTACCAATACCACAAGCAGATACTCAAAAGGCATTTACAGTTTCACTGTCTGAATTATAATCATAAGAGATTGATATTGTATATATATATGTTTAGACACAAATTTCATCAATTTTAGAAATATTGCAAAATATATTATGGTACACCCTTTTAAAAATAAAATATATGACAGCATTTTTCATTTGGCCTGGTAACTGACAAATTCAAATGCAACACTGAAGGATGTGAAAATTATTCAGTTCACATATAAGAGTACACAGATTATAAGACCTACAGTGATGCAGCTTGTGTAAAACAGAGATCTAGTGTTTTTGTGGTGTTTGCTATTATGAAATAGGCCTACAATATGTAGACTATTAATAGACAATTTGAAAGTTCTAAAACTAAGCCTACCTTTTTATGTCCTACAGAACATAGAACATTATTAGCTGGTTCAGAAACGTATTTATATTTTTTATATATTTAATCTAATATTTAATATTTTTAAATTGAAAATAATAGGTCTGGATGATTATATTGAAAATCATGACTTTATCAGTGACCAATGCTATTGAACAGTTACAGTACTGTGTATCAGTAGGCTAAGTGAACAACTGTACAAAAATGATAAATGAGGATTTACTTTGTTTATAACTCGTGATCTGTGCAGACCCAGCAAGGTGCTGGTTACCTGCCTCTGGCACTGACGCGGTAGGTTGGTTTGTGCGGCTAAGCTAATTATGCTTGTAGTTGCATGCAGAGTTGTCCTCCTTTCAAAGATGTGATTCTCTGGTGGTCTTACAGAGTAGTCTACTTAAATCCATGCTGTCTGACGTTTTCCTTTTCATAAATAGAAGTTATGCCTATGTATTACTCACATCAGTGTGAGTAGGATTGGTAAGATTGTAGGGTCATGCTTTTTTACTTTGATTCCATTTCATCAGTCAAGTCGATCACCTGAGCTGAATATGTGATCTTAGCAATCAAAGAGCAGAGTACTGATATTTATATTACATCAAGTTGTCAAGTCAAGTCAGGTTTATTAGCCCACCAGGGGAAATTAAGTTGGAGCCAGGCTTTTGGAAAGGAAAAAAAGGCAGATACCAACATGAAGATAGTGACCAATACATAGTACAGAACAGACCATCCACAATACAACACAGACCAGTACACAGTACGCCACAGTGCACAGAGATTACTGTGCAAAGTTAGCATCTACTCTGCTTGCATGTGGTTGGCATTTTATCAAGCCATGAAAATGTAATGAGATGCATTTAATATCTATGAAAACCATTGTAGCTGTCTCTGGATGTGTTTGAGATTTATTTGTATCTCTTAAGTTCAGGCATAATATTTCATATATTTTTCCCCCTTTCATCTGCTTATCAAGAAGAGGGAACATTTTCAATTAGAGACAAATTTCTTTGTGTGTAACTAGATTTTGACAAACTACATTTTCTGTGACAGTGTTGTGTTTGCAAAGTGTGTCGCTCGCTGTGGGTGAACAAGAAATCCCTTTAATTGGTTTGACACACATGACAAACTTGGCCATGTCATGGAGAGGAGGATTTAGTAGCTATTTGTAGTTGAAAGTATTCCAATTGGTGTTTTGAAACAGGTGTTAAATGCAACTGTCTGTATTTAACAGTTTGAAGAAGAGCAGAGCTTTTCCTGTATGCATTTCTGCAAGCTTTACTTACACAACCATGATATTATTTTACCAATGTTAGAAGTAACTAATTATGTAATTAATTCCTGTGATTTCTTTTCTGAATAACTAAGGTACTGCATTACAGTTCAAATTTAAGAATTTAAAATAGTTGATGGATACTCAGTTACTGAATACTGTGTAGACTTATATGGAGGGTAACATCACTCTTTTTCCATGCCTGTTCCTTTTTTCCCTCTCTTTCTCTCTGTGAAGAGACAAAAAAAAATTGAAAAAAAATAATTCTATAAAAAATGTGTAAAGAAAGTACTTATAAGGATGCTAAAACTCAACAGAAATGTTAAGAGTAGCTACTTTGCCAAATTAAAGTAATCTCAGTAAATTAAAAAGCAACTATAACTTGTGACTAATAATTTTAGTAATGACACCAGTACATAGGTTAATAAATGTAACTGCACTGTGTTATGTTCCCATAGGTGGACTGCTTGTCAGTGTAAGTGTAGCATGTTACCATCTCTACAGGCTAAGTAGGCTACTACACCAAATTATAAACAGATAACCTGAGTGTTTCCAGTAGTGTTGGATTTCCAGTGAGTTTTATCAAAGTCCTTCTATGGCAAGTTCATTCACACAGCCGCCATCTGGAAACGCCTTTGGGCAGCAATATTGGATTAAAAACACCAGGCCCTATCAAAAGATATGTAAAACTCCAGATCCGTAGGTCATTCAGACATAAAAAGTGTATTGTGTGAATCCTTGCTTAAGTCTGAGTTGAATGTCATAAAAATCTATCCTTAGATTGCTCAAATAAAGCCATTATTTAAAACTGCAATTTGCTCACTACGCATGCACCAACAACATTTGTGGCATGGCTATCACCATAGTGACAGAGATAGTAAACAAAATGTGATTGGTTACTTTCACTGCAGGGCAGGACTTCCAATTTCTCAACTCTGCCATCTTTGTGTTACAAACTGCCACAATACATTTCTATGGGAAATGTCTTTTGAAGTGATGTGTCTCCTCCTGTGTACGTGTCTCTGGTTTCATGTAACATCTTCCTTTTAACTCAGTGACACGCCCCACACCAGGGCATTCCTCAATACTCCACTAAGGATGTCAGCATCTAGGAGCAATCCTAGATGACCAAATCACATTAACTCTGTTCATGTTTATGTCCATGTTTGGCGTGGTCCTTGAGATTGAACTCAATACTGCTGCCAGAGGTCAATTGTGGAAGTGTGTGTGTAAGTATGAAACGTCAAGTACATTTGTGTGTGAGTGCACGCTGTGGAGGGAGATTGTTGTGTTTGTGAATGTGTGTGTGTGTGTGTGTGTGTGAGAGAGAGAGAGAGAGGATGTGTGTTTTTTCTGCCCTTGTAGATGTGGATGGCGATTCATAGGAGATCAGAGGAGATCTCTCTCTCTGTGTGTGTGTGTGTGTGTGTGTGTATGTGAATGTGTGCGCTTGCATGTCATGTCTTTAAGGCTGAATATAACCCAGGGTGACAGCAGTCAGAGGTGCTCTCACATGCATGGCTGCACACATAGACAAATCAGCCATGAGCACGCCCACACACACACTACATACAGTATGTCCACCACACTCACACTTGACCACTATGTCCACCAAACACACAAAAAAACGTTTACCTCATAATTATACACTCCAGGATTTGGACAATCGCTCTCTCGATAATGCAGACACACACATATAGCATGAATAAATAAATAAACTAGAAAAGCACTTGGAGACCTGGAGACAAGGCAACATAGGGTCACTAACAATTGAATCATCTGTTCCTTGTCCTAACACCCATGTTTCATCTTAATCCGTCTAGTAGTTTTCGAGTTATCTTGTTCACAGAGAAACAGACAAACGCCAGCAAAAACATAACCTCCTTGGCAGAGGTAACAATACATATACACTCAGCACACAGCACACAGACATGTCCTCATATAACCTTACACACATGGATATACAGCTGATCACCATCATCTGCTTTCTGCCTGATGCATCTCCCCTGCAGTCATCCTGTAGCTAGTAAGAGGGAGAGGGAGAGGCAGACAGGCAGAGAGATAGAGAGAGGGAGAGGCATAGAGATAGAGAGAGGCAGTGGCAGAGAGAGACAGAGAAAAGCAGAGATGGCGAGAGGCAGACAGGCAGAGAGATAGAGAGAGGGAGAGGCAGAGAAAGATGGGGGAGGGAGAGAGAGGCAGGGAGGGGCTATTCTCTAGTGAGCACCAGAGGAAACTGGGAGGGGAGGGGATGCTGTGAGCAAACAGGCAAGTGAGTGAGAAACGGTGTGTGTGTGCGTGTGCGTGTGTGTATGTGTGAGTGAGTGAACCAGCAGTGCACTGGAGAAAACCTCCAAGAGCAGAGGGAGGGGGAGGCAGTGGAGGCGGAGGAGGAGTAGAGAGGGAGGTAGGGAGGGAGGGAGGGAGGGAGGGAAGGAGGGAGAGACAGACAACAGAGTCGAGAGAGAGAGAGTGAGCAAGGAAGAGATCCATTGGAGGAGAGTGCAGTCCGGACAAGAGCACAGGCGCGGAGAGGACACGAGAGAAAAGGAGAGGAGACGCTTGTAGTGAAGAGAGGAGAGGAGAGGAGGGAGCGGCAGTCTGGATGGGCCCAGCAGAGCGGTGCCTGTATGGAGCATGGGGCAGGTTCTAGGCTTCGCCCACTGCAGTAGGTGCCCAGCTTGCTCTTTTGTCTCCGTACCACTCAGCATCTGTGTGTGTGTGTGTGTGTGTGTGTGTGTGTGTGTGTGTGTGTGTGTGTGTGTGTGTATGTGTGCTTGTCTTGCCAACTCATCACATGGCTTATGTCAGCCTAGACTCTGTGTATGCATGTGTATGTGTGTAAGGGTTAGCCTAGCCACCTCATAATGGGTCATCCAGCATGCCTTGTGTGTATGTGTGTATGTGTGTGTGTGTGTGTGTGTGTGTGTGTGTGTGTGAGAGAGAGAGAGAGAGAGAGAGTGTGTAAAAGGATGCATACTGTCACCCACAGTGCAGTGTTCTTTCTGTGGCTTTCTACACTCTTTTTAGTTCGTTTGTTTTTCAGCACAACAGAATCAAAACATAGCATCCTTCTCCCCAGCACATACTTTAGCTGACTCATCATGTTTTACCTCCTACTGCATTCAGCTCCTTCCCCCTCTTGTTTTCTCTGTTATACCTGTCCTCTCTTTTGTCTCCTCTTTTCTTACTCTCCTCTAATGCTTCTACCCAATTCACATCTCCTCTTTTTTCTCCTCTCCTCTTATTTCTGACCCCCACACCCCCCCTCTCTCCAACTCTCCCCTCCTCTTGGTGTCGACCTTTGAAAGGCACAGTACCAGCGTAGTGAGGTGTACTGGGTAAAGTCTGAAACTAATGTGTGAGCTAAAAAGGCTGAAAAATGGCGATATCTTCTACTTTATTCTGCAGCTGCCTCTACAATGTCCTAGCTAACCACATCTGTGCATCTGAATGTGTGTGTGTGAGTGTGTGTGTGTGACTTAGACCTGCTATACAATATCCATGTTGTGAGACATGTCTGAAAGCTTTTTATTTCTGCATTTGTGTGTGTGTGTGTGTGTGTGTGTGTGTGTGTGTGTGTGCGAGGATAACATTGTTAAGGCCCCTTCACAGCTAGCTGAAGGCATTAGCTCCCTCCTCCTTTAGGGCAGGCTCTGTTTGCATGTAGCCTCATTCTGTGCAAAAGTTTGTGACAGGTACTGAATTTTGCACTGCTACATATAATGCTGTAGACTGAAAACTTTAAAGAACATCTTAATCTATATAAAATGGAATTTTAAAATGATTTCATGGTAGAGGAATACTGGGTATGATACAGCCAGAAACAGTCCTTTAATCCAGCATTTAAGGAGTTTTTGAAACAGCATTTAAGGAGGATGTTTGGCATCTTGTAACGTTGCACTTTTAAGATCAAACCAATTGCACACTAGATGGGCCTGTACTTCTGTTTCTAGACTCTGGTTAGATACACAGGGAAAATGGGGTTTGTCTAAAACTTTAAGGTGGCGCATAGGCATTCTTTGTTTGACATATTTAACATATGAATCATATAGGGCAACATGATGCCATACAAACACTAAGCGACTATAATGCATGGCCTCAAGTGTTTCTGGTTTCTAGTCTCTAGTTTGAGGAGTGCAGCTCTAATAACCAGTGATGATAACAGAGGGCAGTGTGTCTCTTGGTGGATGGCTGGTTGTTTGAGCTAGTTGCTGATTTGCTTATACCACCACCAACCACAACCACTGATCTTGACCCTGCCCAGATATAAGCCGACACCGTCCTATCTCTGGACCTTATCTGGGACTCGTGAAAACATTAGCCACTATCAGAACACTGTCTTCCTGTTACACTTTGGCCTCTGTCAACAATGCATTTCATTCACTCCTTTAGAAACCGATGAAAGCCTTACTAAATTAAATCATACCAATGAAATGATTTGGCATTGGCACGCATTGACCAGCTAAGATCTTACTGTGTGGCTAGTCTTAGAAAGGCGTTTGGGTACAGAATATGACCATGTCTGGAGTGGACGTGCTGGAAAAGCTCTGGTTTAATTTTACAGAGAGATGGATCTGTTGGCAGAACAGGAGCCTATGATTGCCAAACTAATCCATAGATTGAACAGCCTATAAAGTATAACGCTCACAGCATCTGAAAGGCTCTTTTTACCCTATCCCTTTCTTTTTCTCCGTCCCCCCATTCTCTCTCTCTCTATTCTCTCTACCCCTTTCTTCCTCCACACTTCTGTCTTTTCCTCTCCCTTCCCCTTTCCCTCCATGTTACATTGCCTCCATCTTAAACCTCTCTCTCTCTCTTTCTCTTTTCTCTCTCTCTCCATCCAGAGGAGTTTGGCTCTGTGTCTTCCACACCTGACTCTACGCCTCCCTGCACAGATGGTAAGAATGATAAGACCATGTATTTGTATCTTCATTTGAACCGAACACATATATGTTTAGGCTACACCCAGTACCGATCTATACTGAGAAATCTGAGCCTATGGGGTATATACTCTGTGTATACTACAGATGGTTTGGATGGTGGCTGTACAACCTGTAAGATCACAATTTGTTTAGGCTACTGAACCAACTCATGGATAGGGTATACACAAGTCAAATATATGTGCTGTCATTAATGAGGGGGGGGTTGGGTGTAATACTTCAGATGATAGGGATGATGACTACAGTTGTTAAGACCTCATGTATCTTTCAGTGACTCAAACACATGTTGACAACATGCGTGATGTGATAAGAGATGGTTAAGAGATCTGTTGAACTAATGAGATGTTGCCTATTGCAAGTAAATGCACACATCACTAGTTTCTGTGCTATAGGGAACAGAACTGAAATGAAACATTATGGGTTTTTTAGTAAATTGGCCTACATAGGCTATACATTACATCTGCTGTCTGAGAGACAAAGCCAAGTGCATGACCACATTAGTTAGGAGATGGCTGATCTTGCAAGATCAAATGTGTATCCAGTTTTTCTAGACTCAAAACATTTTGTTGTCTCCTGTTACGCTTTCAGTTTCATGTGTGAAAAATGTTGTTTTTTGTTGACTGTTGTTTTTGATGTTCATTCAATTTTGTTTAACCTCCATGCAGCTGAAAGGCTTGAAACTTGCTCATGCTTTGTGGACACTAAAATGAGATGTTTGTGTAGCTTGTCCTCTCCCTTTTATCCAGACTCAAAGGCTTCTGAAAGTGCAAATCAGCTTTGATGTTGGTATTCAGCAGCATCTCAGCCATCAAGAACAAAGCTTTGTTTTGGGGTTGCTAATTCTGTTAGATTTTTTTGTTGTGTGCTTGTAGTTATTATGAGGGAATCTTTTTAACAGATAGACCTGCCTGTTCGTGGACCCGTAGCCTCTCATAATCAGGCTATTTATTTCAAGCTACGAAGGGCAGTGCTCAAATAAGAATATTCATCAGTACATGCACTCTCTACATTACATTACATCTACATTCTTCCAAGACATGTGGACCAAAAACCTGAACAATGGTAATGTGGGCTAAGATTTCCATGAAGATTTTTGGTGCTAATATGACCTTTAGCATGTACACATAACATTACAGACCTCTTAGCCTATTAGCCACCTCATTCTTCGATTCCTTCATTTTCTGCACCCACCCTCAGGTGGGAATGAGGAGTCTGACTTTCCCGAGCTTCAGACAGCACGAGACTGGTCTGATGACGAGGACGGGCGTGGGGGTCCAGACGATGAAGACGACGGTGGTGCCAGCAGCCCGTCGATTTGGGGTACTCCCCGCCAGAGCTCCCTGGAGCTCACCTTCTCCTACATTGCTCTGTCCGAGGCCGAGGCCTCCTTGCGGAGGGAACACGGTGGGCGCCGCCGCAGCAGGGGGGGATCCAGGGGGGGACGGGGAACCTCACTGACCCGCACGGACACAGCTGAGACCCTCCTGCCCCCCTTAGACTCACCCCTGGAGCAGTGGGACCCCCATTTCTTATCAGGGGATGGGGAGGAGGAACAGGAGGTAGAACAGGAGGTGGCAGAGGAGAGGAGGAGGAGAAAAGAGGAGCGAGGTGTTCTCAGAGAGCAGCTGTGTCTCGAACACCTGGAAATCCACTCACGGACAATGCAGCCTCTGGGACAGGACATAACCCTGGAAACCCAGGATGTAAATACAGGGAGTGACATCACAGAGGAGCAAGAAATCTCAGGCACACAGCATGAATCCACAGACAGTCAATCAGGTGAGTTAAATTAAATAAGCCAGGAGTAACATTTCCAGGCTAAATATATATAAATATGACCTAGAAACAACAGAGCTGTACTCCTAAGCATCACAATGTCCAGATATCCACTGAAGTTAGCATGCAAATCAACTAGCTTCAACCTGGGTCTACTATAATATCATGATCTGCTATGCCACTGATGGGACCTGTGGAGAACCTCCGCAATCCACTCATTTACAATATACTGTAAACCTTTATCTTTTACACACATGTGCCCAGGGCAGCTACAGTATAATAGACAAGCTAACAGTCAGCAAATACAGGACTTTATCATGCTGGCCCTGAGAGGCTCATGGGAAATGAGAGTAGTTTTGAAGCCTGAATGATTCACAACACTGCAGTATAATTAATTAACTGGGGAAGCACAGGAAGTGAGGAACACACTCAGCATGGTGGATCTCTGTCATTCTGTTTGATTCAGAGAGGAATGTTTTGAAAAGGCAGATTGTAGAACACTATAATCACACTATGTCATAACTTATTCAGTCTCTTCATGACACATAATAATATGTGTAATGCTGATGCTATTCATTTGAGTAGACAGTGTTCACATACTGAAGCATGTGGACTGAGATGGATTAATGGCATCATTTCATTTGTTCTGAGTCCATCTTCATCTCATGCCATGAGTCACCTGACTTCCTGGAAACTGATGGTGATGTCATAATGACCTCACTTTGACTCCACTACTTTACTTTGCAGTGCTGCAACTCCAGGAGCCTGCCCTGCCTGTTGCCATGGAAACCTCACCGGCGGTGCCACATGTTGAGCATGCTGACGAGGCAGCGCCGAGCACATCGCACTCTCCCACTGGTCGATCCACTCAGGAAGAGCTGGCCAGCGACAGCCAATCAGAAGGGGCCTTGTTGTGTACAGCACATAGAGCAGGTAGGTTAACAAGGTCACCATGGCATTTTCACTCACTAGTGACTAATTGGCTTTCTCTGACAATTCCCCATCCTCGCCACCCACTGACACACACACATACTTAAATATACACACACACACACACACACACACACACAAACATTTCTTCAGTGTGTCTGAAGTTTTATGACTTCTTGTTTCCATCCTGAAGTTGCATTCTTTCAGCCTGGATTAATTGCCTCCATTCTTTGTTCTTTTCACTCCCATATAGATTTCTGCTGTAGTTCAGCATTCTTTTTCAACAATTAGTTCTCAGTCAGTCACACACACACACACACTCACACACACACACACACACACAAGCACACACAGTGACTGTCCAGTGTCAATACTGCATCTCGGCCCTGCTTTAATGTGAGCTGGCTGTCTGTTGATCATCTGTCTGTCACAGCGTTCTTGGGGAATCAGTGAATCAATTCTCCAGAGAGCCAGACATATCACTTTCCCCCTGTACAGCACAGCAGCCTCTCTCCTGTGTGTCTCTTTCTCACACACACACAGGCAGACATATGCACACTCTGAAGATGTCCTGTTGCGTCTCCATGGTGACAGACCTCAGGGGTTGGCTGGGGGGTAGTTAATGGATTTGTCTGGTAGGCAGAAGGTTGGGGGGGGGGGGATTAGTGGGCCTTTGTGTTGGCATGGACACATACTGAGACGGAACAGGTAGCACCTTCTTTCTTCTTCTTCTCTTCTTATTCCCCTTTCCATACATTTTCTATGCCTCTCTCTCTCTCTCTATCTCTCTCTCTTCCTATTTCCATGTCTTCAACTTTTTGTCTATTGCATCATTCCTTCATTGTCACTCCTTGACCTTGCTCTCATTCACAGCACAGCCCTTGTTCATGTACATGTTCATGACAAGGCATTTTCTTTCTTCCTACCAGTACAAAAGCTAGCAGGAGACATCTGATGAGAGCATAAACTCACATGTAAACTGTATATGCAGAAATGTGGGGTTGCTTACTAAACTCACCCCTTCAGGAGAGGCCATGAAGGTCAAAGTTCAAGGGTCAGGGTCTCTCAGTGGAGACCAGGGACTCCTGTTACCGTGGAGACCCTTGATAGAGGATGAGTGATGGATTGCTGAGAAGCTGTCATCAGGATCTTTACATGACACCTGAAATTCCCTAGCAACTGCAACTCAGTCTGACTAGTCTACACAAACTTACACACAAACTGCATATATATATATGTGTGTGTGTATGTGTGTGTGTGTGTGTGTGTGTGTGTGTGAGAGAGAGACACTCTGTGTCAAAGCCCCTTAACAAATTCTAATGCCTGAAGCGTGTTGTATTGGTGTGTATGGAGTATAGATGTGTGTGATGCATGTGTATTGTGCCGTGTGTGTGTTATTATTGTTTTAGTGTGGGTGTGTCTGTCTATGAGTGTAGTAAATATCATTGTCTTGTCTTAGTGGCTACTTAGACTGTGTGTATATGTTTGATATATTAGTTTGCATGTGAATGGCTGTTCATTTGTGTGTGTGTGAGAGAGAGGGTGTGTGTGTGTGTTGTGGGGGTGGGTCCAGTTGGCTAGTGTATTTTTGGCTGGTGGGCTGCTGTAATGCTGACAGAGCAGTGGCCTCCAAAAACAGCCCTGGGGGGTGGAGAGAGAGTGGGAGAGAGAAAGAGAGAGAGAGGGAGTGTTAGACAGAGAAAGGGAGAGGGAAGCAGAGAGAGAAGGAAGAAAGGAACAAGAGAGGCAGAGCCTGAGAAAGAGAGGAGGGAGAACCTAAGGAACAATCCACAATGTCCACTAAAGGTGAGATCCAAGAGCAAGGGCCCATAATTGTGTGTGTGTGTGTGTGTGTGTGTGTGTGTGTGTGTGTGTGTGTGTGTGTGTGTGTGTGTTTTTAAGTGTTCAGAAACCTGAGCCAGTGCTCTCCTTCCTGCTCTGTCTGTCTGATGTCCAAAGAGGTAGGGAACTGGGCAGTCTGTCGTGAGTACTATCGGTGTGTTGTGTCGTGCAGATCATCAGCTGTGTGCTCGTCACGCTAGCGGGATTCGATTTTCGGTGAGGATTTGGGTGGTGGCCCTCAGCCAGGTCTCATTGTTCTCCAAAACTGCTTTCATTGTGGGTGGAGGCCCAGTGTTCTGTTCTGTAGACTGGCTCTGGGAAGTGTTGGGTTTGTTTACCAAGAGTGGGTTCTGACATTGCTATGTTTGGTATGCAAAAGCACTGAATGAATGGAGTGATCAGACAAGGGTGAAGAGAAGTGAATTTCATTTGGTGTTTGCTTTCAGCTTTCTGATCTTGAGTATTGCTTTGATTAGATTAGTCTACTATGAACAACTTTGAACTTTGTTTTAGAATGCTTATTTAGCAGGATAGTAGCTTAATCCTTATTCAGAATATGTGTCTCTCCCTTTGCATTGTTATTGACTTGCATGTGTGTGCTTGAATGTGTGTGTGAGAGTGTGTGTGTGTGTGTGTGTGTGTGTGTGTGTGTGTGCATCATATGTGAGAGGAAGAGTGTTCGTGTTTATGTGAGCGGTGAAGTGCCACTACTCGTTTCTGTTATTACTTTTAGAAGCAGTTGCCCCTGGGTAATTACTTTCCATCATATTATAAGAGTGTTGAGCATCTCCAGACACTGTCATCTAAACTCAAGCTAGCATGCCTTGCTCTTATTAGCCCTGGTGTGCACAGTCCTGCACCCCCTTCTTTTCAATACAGCCCTGATACAGACTCTTTCTTTTCACTATTAGCGTAATAAACTAGCTGTTTCTATAGGGTTTCCATTTTAACATTCCATATGGCTGTTTGATGTGATGTGATGTGTAAACATAAACAGAAGTATTTTGGGATCTAAATGGCACATTGTGTTTGTTTTATACCACTGATACGGTCTGTAGACAGAGCTTTTGCTTGTCATCTGGAAAGATTCCTCAGAGCTGATCTGATCTGAGTGGCTAATCAGCACTAACCTCTGGAGAGATGAAGGCCAAATGTCTGTGTCACAAATGCCTTACCTCATTGTGTTCACCACCACCACACAAACCCATAATGGGACACTGGATTTCCACCATCCTGTGACCGTGAGTGCACTGCAGCCCTCGGCCTCAGGGCCGTGTTCAGTTCAGTGCATTGGTGGCTATAGATAGCGGGCAGCAGAGGAGCGCTCATTCTCCACACCTGTTGGGAGAGTAGAATAGGGGACGCTCCTTGCCAAGCTTATGTCATCTTTCAGCTCCAGCTACAGTATAAATAGACCACCTGCTGCTGGTCTTTCCCTTCAGTGATGATGGCAGGTTGTGGCAGCAACGGGCAGGTGGGCGGGTGGTCAGCAGCGGGCATCGATCCGAGCTGATGTCATGGATGGATGGATGGGGGCGTGTGTTGGCTGGTGTCACTGATATTGTGATTGGTGAAGTGGATTGTATGCGTCTCTGTGTGTGTGTGTGGAGGGGGGGGGGGGTGATTGAGTGGATCCAGAGGTGGACAGCAGCAGGAAAGAGGTGCGTGAGGTGTGTGAATGCAACCTGACAGGTGAGCCGCTGTTGCCAAGGCCAAACACAGTGGAGCTCAGAGTAGGAACTACACAACCCACAATGCAAAGCAACTCACAGTCTCCGAGAAGGATCCTCACTGTGTTTGGAAGCTTTGATGTTTAATGACCATAGTAATACACAGTGACAACATTTGCAAATTATAATTTCGACGTCACAAAACAACAGCTGTTGCACAGTAACTCACTCTCTGGAAACTCACTATGAGACCCTTGCTACCAGAAACGATGGCTTTGTTCAGGCTTACTGAAGTCAGCTGCGACAGGAATGGATTGGATATTTAGTCAAAGGTCAGGGGAAAACTAGAGAAGCGCTTTTTTATTATTCTCCTCCCCAGTCCACTTCCATAATGGGGCTGTGACATGAGGGTATGATTAGGAGTGCTAATGCTCATGGCTGGACCAAACAGGACCGCTAATGTGGCCGGTCTGCAATGCCCGATCGGATTTCTCTTACTGCACTCTCACACTAGAGTGGAGAGAGATACAACCAAAGCTGCCGTTCCCTATTTTCTCTGTGTTATTCATTTAACAGTCTGGTTATTAAGGTTGCTTGTGAGGGTGTGTCGACATCAGCTTTAACCATTGACTCCACCAACTGTTTTTAGAAGAACACCTTACTGCACCATATCTATAATTCACAATGCATTGCCCTCATTTAGGCTGAATATCTATATACTATATACATATCTATATATTATATCAAGTCTGTCCTTATGTTAGTGACCTGTCCTTTTCTTCTGTTCATTATAGATTTTTTTCCTGATGTATACGTCACAGTATCTGCACAGACGCCATGTTGGATTTGCCTTCTCTGGCTCTTGTGTTATCAGTGTGTAAGGTAGGGGGGTGTAAGTGGAAGCATGGCGCCAGAAGGAGAAAGCTAGAGATACAGAAAGAGAGAGGGAGTGAAGGAAGAGGAAAAGAGAGGGAGGGAGGGAGGAAAAGAGAGGGAGAGGGAGAGGGGGGCTGAAGCCTGTCAGCAGGTGCTTTAAGAGCCTCCGTTTAAATGTTGAATTCCTCCCATCTCTTCTGTGATCACCTCTCCTCTTCACTCTTGCCCCTTCCTGCACCCTATATTTAGCTGATACAGCTCACTGAGCTAGTCTAACGCCTCCTATTCACTGGACACTGCTCTCTGTCTCTACTGCCTCTGTCTTTCTAGACTGCTCCTCTCTATTTACTGGGTCTGCCTTTCTTAACTGGGTCTATCTTTCTTTATTGGTTCTATCTGAAGAGTTTAGATGCATAAACCCTCTAAGTCCATTGTCAGAAATGTACAAAAATGAAATTGTTTTTTATATTTAGATATATTTTATTTATAACTTACAAGCAATTTCTATCAAACTGCAATTTGAATCTTATCAAGTAAAAACAAATCAAGCCAAAACAATCCAAGTGGAGTTGGACTGATAGTAAAGTTCATCAAAATTATATAAATTAATTTCTGTAAATTCATCGCAACTGGACTTGGAGAGTTTTGCATCTGAACTCCTCATCTTTGCTTACTGCTTCCGTCTTTGGCTCAGTCTCAGTATCCCCCTAATAACTAGGAATTGATTATCCTCTTTTGGAATTGATTATCCTCTTTTGTAAGTCGCTTTGGATAAAAGCGTCTGCTAAATGCTTAAATGTAAATGTAAATGTTTTGGTTTCCTCTCTTTGCCTCTGCACTTCACTGTCCTACATCATGTTGTAAACACTGTGTGTGGCTTTGGGGTGTGGCTATTTGTGTATAGCTGTGTGTGTGTGTGTGTGTGTGTGTGCACCTTTGGCCTTTCTTAGGGCTATTTCAGCGTGAGCTTGACTGAAAAGGTATAGCCACATATTCTTTACCACTCAACAGACAGACACACGCACACACACACACTCAACACACGCACACACAATCACATTCCCTCTTTCTCTCTTTACCTCACACTATCACACTCTCACACTCTCTCACACACACATACTTACACCCACACGTACACACAGAGCTGTGCTTGAAGTGTGCTGACATGTTTAGTACACTGACTCATCTTTTTTTATTCAACTCCTCTATCTGTCTACACTTGAATCCTCCTGTCCTCCTTAATTATCTCATTCAAACTCTCATTCTTCTCAGCCTTCCTCTTATGGCTCTGTCTCTCCATCCTTTCTTCTGTTCTCTCTATTCATTTGGCCTCCCCCCTTTTCTGTGCCATTAGTCAGTCCTTTTCTTCTCTTCTTTTCTCCTCTCTTCCTCTCTCTCCCATGAAAAGTGATTAACCCCAAGGCTTCTGCGGGATATTTGCCAGATACACATCATATTTCAGCAGATTTGTGCAGGTGCTACAAAGAGCTGTGCTGTGGCTGGTGCAGAGCTTCTTCTTTACACTCTGCGGTGCTGAGTTTCATTCAGAGGTTGTAGTAAATTAATTCAGTTAAACAGACTAATTGCTCATGTGAATTAAGGACAGTCTTGTTCAACACGCTAGGCTGATATGTATTGTTTTTGTACAAAACGTTTTTAATAATTTCTCTTTTTCTCTCTCCCTCCATTCTTCTTTCATCCACATTCCTTCTCTCTCTCCCTCTTCTGCCCCACACACTCTCATTCTTCTTCTGTCTCTCTGTATTTCCTTCTCTATCTCTATCTCTCCCCCTTTCGTTTATCTCTGGGTCTATTTCGGTCCCTCTCTTCCCTTACCCCCCCCCCCATTATTTTTCTCTCCCCTCTGTCTTTTCTCTCCTTCTCTGCCCTTTCTCTCTCCTCTATTTCTCTTTTTCTAACATGTCCTCTCATTTATTTTTCTCTCTCCTCCTCCTATTTCTCTGTCTCCATCACCCTTCTTCTCCCCTTATCTATTTTTCTCTCCTCTTTTTTTCTCTCTCTCTCTCTTTCTCCATGTATCTTCCTCCACGACTCTCTCTGCCTCTCTGCCCCTCCTGTGCTGTGTCCAGCGATGGACCTGATCTACTGGAAGGACACGGAGCGGACGGGGATGGTGCTGACGGGGATCGTGGTGGTGCTGCTCTCCCTGTTCCAGCTGAGCATCATCACAGTCATGTCCACCCTGTCCCTGGCCATCATGTGCTTCACCATCTCCGTGCGCATTTACTACCGTGTGCTGCAGGCCATCCAGTGGGCCGACAACTCCCACCCCTTCCAGTGAGTGTACACACATACACACACGTACATGGGGCGGGGGTGCCGCAGGTGGGAGAGGTGCTGTTTGGCAACCGGATTGTTGCAGACTCGAGTCCTGCTCTGCCTGACCCCATCTAAGTGTCCTTGAGCAAGATACTAAACCCCAAATTGCTCCCGGTGAGCAGGTTGGCACCTTGCATGGCAGCCTCTGCCACCGGTGTGTGAATGGATGAAAGTTAGGCAAACATTTTAAAGCACTTTGAGTGCTCATATAAGTAGAAAAGCGCTATATAAATGCAGTCCAATTATGATTTACACACACGCACATACACACATCCACACACTCATACAAATTCAACCTCTCAACCTATCATTTCCTCTGCCAAACCACAAAACTTTGTTAAAGTTGTTATTTTTCAAACTACTGATTGGCCAGCAGAACACTTTCCAACCCTGTTCATTTGGTTCTTACAGTTCTATGAAATGATTTTATGTGTATGTGCTTTTGGACATCCAATCTTATCCAATGATTTAAAGGTTTTTATTGAGCCTTTTGTCCTCTGTATCCTTTATGGCGACACAGTAATACTATACATTCAGAACATTTTGCACCCATCGCTGTGTGAAAATCACATAGGCTACATTTTCATTCACATCATGATTACATAGGAATCATAGTGTAGACTATCCTATAGAAATTCTGTCCTATTAGTCATTAGTCTAGGCTTAACCTTATGGAGTTCCTAATGAGCTGATTCACCTTATAGAAAGCCAAGTTAGTTGCTGCCACCATTTGTCTGTTAGTTACATACTAAGTAGTGTTCCTCTAGTCAGTGTTTTGCATTTCTACCACGTCCTTGCATGGTCCTGGTTTAATTTAAGAGATAATGGCATTTTAATTGGTTTAACAACAATCTCCTCTCATCTATATATACACACTAAGAATATACTATATATAGTATTTTATCTTCTGCACAAATTGTGTATGCTGTCTGTGTGTTTGTGTTCTTATTCCTATATAGGAGTGAATATATGTGAGTTTATTTACATTTGTCTGTGTAAGAATATACAGTATGCTTCTTACACCATGTTGAGTGGGTGAGTGTGTGTGTGTGTGTGTGTGTGTGTGTGTGTGTGTGTATGTGTGTGTGTGTGTGTGTTTATGTATTTAATGCCTCTACTTCCCACTGTCTATCAGAAAATATCTGGATCTGGACATTGCCCTGCATGGTGAGGAGGCTGATCGCTACATGCAAAGGGTCATTGTCTTGGCCTGCTCTGCAGTCGACTCCCTCAAGAGCCTTTTCTTTGTGGGCAGCCTCTTTGACTCTCTGAAGGTGAGCTCTGCATCTCTCCTCATCAGATAGGGTTGTAGTGACAGTTAGCATCACCATTAGCATTAGCAGTCTGACAGGATGTTTGGACCACCATCTTGTGGGGCATTAGGATCTCAACAATCAGAAATAGACCCTTGTGGATGTGAGCCATTTTCTTTTTTCTTCAGACTCAACTGACAGACATGCTGTGACTGACTCATAACCCAGTCTTAATAATACCTCTGGGCTTTGAGTTGGACTCTGATGCCAGTCCAAAACATCTAGCAACAGCCCAAAACAATCAGGCCATGCTTACCGAGGAACTTAGGGCTGTGTTGTGGAATATTGTGCAGTTGTATTGGTAGTGTTTCCCAATGCCCTCTGATCCTCAGGGGAGCGTTTTATGCTGCCTTAAAGATGAAAGTGCCTCAGCAGCTCGTTTAAGTCTCCTCTGAATCAGTTTTGGGAGGGATGTCTCTCGCTGCTCCCTTTGGTTTGCCTTTGAGCTTAATGCATCATGAAAACAGCAGAGACAGCCATTACTGTGGTTGTCATTTGGCATTAGTGGTTGTTTACATTCACCTCATGGCCTTATTTTCTTGTTTGTTCAGATCAGTACTATTAATGCATCTGTTTGTGTGTGTGTATCTGTGTGTATCTGTGTGTGTGTGTGTGTGTGTGTGTGCGCGCACGCAGGTGTGTGTGTGTGTGTGTGTGTGTGTGTGCGCAGGTGTGTGTGTATGTGTATGTGTGTGTGTGTGTGTGTGTGCTCCTAACCTCAATGCTTTGGAGTAATTGTACATCATGGATTCAAGGTTCAAAAACTAAAATTGTGGCAGCGAGGCTGCAACCGCAGAAACACTCGAGAGGAAAAAACAAAAATAAAACACAGTGTTTCTCATTCCCCTTCCACACACTCCTGCCCCCATCCCCCACCCACACTCCTGCATCTCTGCACTGCTCCACCCCTCCACCTCCACCCACACTCCTGCATCTCTGCACTGCTCCACCCCTCCACCTCCACCCACACTCCTGCATCCTTATTACTCCACTGCAGCATCTGCGTTCTCTTCCGTCTATGGAACACTTCACTTCATTTCACATCATTCTTCCTGTCTTTCTTCTTTCTCCCTTACTTTTCTCACACTGTGTTTCTTTCTGTTGCTCTCTCACTCCCCCGCTGTCTCCCTACATCTGTCTTTTCATGAATCTGTGACACTGCTAATGCTCTCACACTTGCCTCATTTTTTCTCACTCTCTCTCCCTCCCATTCTTCTCTTTTTCTCTCTTTTCTCATTCTATCATTATCTGGTTTCATTCAATCTCTCTCTCTCTCTCTCAAACAGACTCTCTCTTTTTTCCCATTTTATCATTCTCTGGTTTCAATTTCTCTCTCTCTCTCTCTCTCTCTCTCTCCCTCCCTCTCTCTCTCTCTCCCTCTCTCCCCTCAGCTCAGTCATGCAGCCTGTCCCTTCCCTTGCTACATGTGTGTAGGCTATAACATTTCTCTGGGTGTATTTCCAGTCATGTCCTGCCTATGTCAGCTGAGAGCACACTGCTGCTGCGTGGCGACACAGTAATACTATACGTTCAGAACATTTTGCACCCATCGCTGTGTGAAAATCACATAGGCTACATTTTCATTCACATCATGATTACATAGGAATCATAGTGTAGACTATCCTATAGAAATTCTGTCCTATTAGTCATTAGTCTAGGCTTAACCTTATGGAGTTCCTAATGAGCTGATTCACCTTATAGAAAGCCAAGTTAGTTGCTGCCACCATTTGTCTGTTAGTTAAATACCTCTTGGCCTCATTCACAACATGATCCTCAGGTCACACACGCAAGTGACCCTTGGCAACCAGTCTTTGTTTTGCATCAAATGGTTATGCATGGACTTACACTCGCAGTGTCAGTTTAACTAGGCTGATCAGTGATCATGGCCTATAGGCTATTCACAGAGCTTCGCTGAAGGCAAAGGCCTCATATGATGTGCGTTTTATATTTCTGTTGACTCATGTTATCACTTATGTATATGCAAAGAGGCTTGGGGGGTAAACATTTCAACTGTGTGTGCGTGTGCGTGCGCGCGCATGTGTGTGTGTGTGTGTGTGTGTGTGTGTGTGTGTGTGTGTGCATGTGCGTGCGTGTGTGTGTGTGTGTGGCTGCCAGTGTGTTTTATGCAATCACAAGGGCTTTATTCCAGGATGAGGAGAACAAGATTTACTTACTGTACAGAGAGAGTCTGAACAAGCAAACAACAAACAAGGGGGCATGCTGGTCTCAAAACAATAATCCTTTTACCTCTAGCTGTTGATAGCTTTTGTTCTCTGAGACTCTTTACGAAACAGCTAGAGAGTAACAGATTGTAAACCAACAAAATATACAGGCCTATACCAGGGAGTGTTTTAGAACACTTCTTTTGCAGGTCAACAGACAAATTCACAATGACAAGATTCCCAAATTTAGACAAATCACAAAAATACTTGATTTTTTTATTAATTAATTTAATTCATTTTAATTAATAAAAAAAAAAATAATTGAAATTAATTAAATAGATTATTAGAAGGATGAAGTCCTTGTTCTCTGCTTAGAGTAAGTGAGTGAATCCAAATGTCCTTTCTAAGCCAAAAATGCCTGAATCCAGCATGCCAGCAAATCATGAACTTGATTCATGCCAGTTAAGTCTTTGAGAGTGCAGGTCTTGGCGCATAGGGACAGCTTTGGGATTTAGGCTGTGAGCGAGTGAGTGAGCAAGCGAGCGGACGAGTGAGTGAGTGAGTGAGCGAGTGAGTGAAAGATCTTTGTTAAACGAGTGAGGACATAGATGAGTAAGTCAGCAAATGAATGAACGAGGGCACGAGTTAAAGGCGATAAAGTACAGACTCGCTAAGAGCCTCTTTTCCCCAGGAGCGCTGCCTGAGGGCCATTTGTCACCCCTTTTTACCCACTGGGGTCTGAGGCACCTATTAGAGGAAACACCCCCCCTCCTCCCCTCCCCAAAAGCTCAACCCTGACCTGAGTGGCATGTAAGATGGATTGGGGAGGGGAGGGTGTAAGTGTCGTCACGGTACAGAATGGTTTGGGGGGGGGCGGGGTTATGTCTCTTTCTCTCTCATCTGGATGGGTGTAAGGGTATCCAGTTTCAGCTTTGCGGCATCTGATACCCATAGCTTGGGTGTAAAGAGAGGGGAAGAACTAAAACCATCATGAACTATAACCAGGAACTATTCCTGGGTTTATGTTATATGAACTATACCCAGGAACTATCCCAGAGCTATATGTTCTATGAACTATAACCAGGAACTGGCTATCACAATCGTACATACAAACAAATTTTTACCCTGTGTAAAAGTAGTGAAAAGACATTTTCTTTTTTGGTTACTTCTAAAACATTGGACTGTATGGCAGATTAGTGCATTGAGAGCAATTAAATCAGGCATTTTGCTGTGAGGTTTCATGTAGAATGTTGTAGCTTTTTTTGTGTTGTCTTTTCTGTCTCAACAATGAAGCAGATGCTGCATTTCGGCATACTGTGCTAGACATCTGTTAGGTAGAACACCCCATCCTCACACTCACACACACATACGAACAAACACACACACACACACACACATACTGTGAGACTGTGAGACAACCCACTGAGATTGCAGATTCTTTAGAGATTCCATTACAAGACGTGTTAACTTAAATAGTGTTTATGGTTGGTCAGTTTAATATTACAGCTTTATGTTTGCTCAGTCAGCCTCTCAGTTTGTTTTGTTTTATTTTTGTTTGTTTGTTTTGTTTGATCCTTGCAATGTCTCTAGTTCCTGTTGCTGATGTACCTGATGACGTTCCTTGGAAACCTGTGCAATGGCCTCACCCTTCTCATCATTGGTAAGAACCTCAGAGTTCAGCACTGATAGACGTGCTGTGTCTTTATCCCTGTGTTATGGTGTCATAACAGAGAAAAATTCCTTACATTATCCCTTTTAACATTTTTTCATCTAAGGTTATTGAATAGCCTGGCCTTGCCTTCCTAGCACTTCTGCTTGATTAGCACCGCTCTACAGTGCTAGTTTGGATTTGATCCCATTGAGCTTGTTGTCTCAGGACGCATTTTACCCTGTTCAATCAGTGAATAGAGGGAGGTGTTGTGAATGCAGAGCTAGAATGCTATTAGTCAAGGCAAGCTATCAGTCAGGAGCTGATCCAATCTTTTTAAACTTAAACACCTCAAGCAAGCAATCGAATCTCACTACCGAATGTCCAGACCCTTTGTACGAAATGAAAATGTAGACCGAGGGTTTGGTTTTATTACCAGGCGAATTACGGAAGTATTGAGTATAGAAATTAAAATTATAGTTCACATGTATGCCTACTGTCACGTCTATGTTTGTTGCACTTAGACTGTAGCTGGTCAAGTAAATCAACTTGACCACAGCTATTTCTGTTGTGTTCTATATATGTGGCTCTGCTTCTTTTGTGTGCATCTATTTCTGTCCAGTTCCTGAGTATGTCCTTGTGTGACTATGCTCTTCATGTGGTGTCAAAAACTCAACCAAAAAACAACCATTAAAATGTTTTTCATTTCCATTCTGTTTTTAGTTCTCGTAAACTGTTAAATGGTGTTTCATTCTTCACCCACAACATAAGAATAAAGAGAACTGCTCTTATAGAAATATCAGTAAAATAGTTTTGTAGGTACTTAAAAACATTCACTTTCTCAATCTAATACTCTAACCTGTTTGACATAATAACTTACACACACACACACACAGAGAGCCTGTCTAAGACACCTTTGTCTTTCTCTCGTCTCTCTGCAGGAGTGATCGCTGTGTTCTCTCTTCCTCTCTTCTACAAGCAGCACCAGGTGAGACACAGGAGAACACAGCACATATACAGTCTGCAGAATCACCCAGCACATAATATTATAGCTCATCACTGAGAGCAGCTCACATACTGGACTGCGTCTGGGCCAGCTCCATGCCAGATGTGCACCAAAACCAGGACTAGATGTGGAATAGAACCAGACTAGATCAGAATCAGATTAGAGCTGATCCAAATTCATGTTTCATTCATTCATTCATGCTTGTTCATGCAACTCAAAGCTCAGAGTAGGACAACACATAAATTATCTCTGACTTTACAAATGAAAGTAAGCAAATGAAAACAAGATAGCAATTCCATCAGGATAGTACAGCATATGAGTCTAAGGCTTTTATAGGCACCGATTAGTCTAAACTAGCATGAGTAAGCATGTCTTTAATTCACACACACACACACACAAACACACACACACACACACACACACACACAGAGGCTACTCTGAGGTCTGGAGGATTATGGCTAAACCAGCTCTGTGATTGAGGTGCACTGCTGACTGCCTGAATGAACTTGGGACTGCGGCTTACCAGGCTTCTGTTGCTATTTCAGGACAAGGTGGACAGCGTCATTGCAGGACTGTATGCAAACGTCGATAATGTCAAAGACTTGTGAGTATGCTGCTCCCATGTGGCAGAAGTGCACATCACATGTAGAACTGCATCAGTCTTGGTGCAAGGTGTCTCAGATAGTTAAATTAATAAATTATCAGTATACCAAGACATGCTGGTGCACATGGTATACATTTTTGTTTCGCTTTGTTTGTTTTGTTTTATTTAGTATAGTAGAGTATCTATTTGGTTGTCCTGGTAACATATGCTGCTGTTTCCTGTGTAGCTTTCAGCGATTGGCCCAGGGCGGCGGACCCCCTCCAGACCCCACACCTGGCGGTGCCAAACCCAAAGCCAAGTGAGAGATATGACCCAGAACAGGAAGAGGAGCCAGGGAGGAGATGGGCGGAGCTACAGGCTGTCACTCAGATGTCTTAACCAGCAGTCTGTGCTCGGAGCCCCTGCATCACAGAGAAAGATGGAGGCTAAGCTTGTGATGCAGGGGCGGGGTTAAAGTTTTGGGGGGATGGGGGAGGGACGAACGGTTCTCAGAATGGGAGAATCTGATTGGAAGGGACAGTCAGAGGTTTTGGGGTGGGGTTTGGTGTGAGGGCGGATGTCGGACGTAGCAGGTGAATCAGCAGATCAGCAGCTTGCGTCCAAACTGTCCATTTTAAAGTATGTTTCAGAGAAGGACTCACAAAGGTCAGGTGCTGCTGTCAACACAAGTAATACAAGAAAAGAAAAGAAAGAAAGAAACAAAGACTAAAATGACCTCCAAAAGTGACAAACCCCTCTTATGTAGAGATCGGGGTTTCTGAAAGCCAAACAAAACGAAGCTCCACACCACAGAGTTTTGATTAAAGCATTGCACAGAGAGATAGATAGAGAGAGAGTGACAGAGAGAGGTCATTTATCTGTTGAGAGAGGAAAGTGGAGGGGTCGTGAGTCCAGCAATTCTGCCCTCTGCGTGTCTGTCCCTGGCTGAAGATCAAACACTCTCTGGATCGGACCACTGGTGGCTCTGCCTACCACCAACAACAGCAGCCAGCAGCAGCAGCATGATAATGTTTTGATGTCAAAAGGGAGTGTGTGTGTGTGCGCATGCACGTGTGTGTGTGTGTATGTGTGTGTGTGAGTGTGTTTGTGTGTGTAAGACAACAAATTGCAACCCACCAGACCTGCTACCTGAAAACTATTAAAAAACACATTCTATTTTTCTTTTTCTTCATCCTTTTTTCTGCCACACACACACACACACACACACACACACACACACCTCTTTTCCTTGTTCCCCACACACAAACACAGAGAAGTAGTAGTTTCTGGGTACATAAGTGCACAGGCACTGAGGAGATACTTGAAATAAAATCACACTCAGTTTCATAAAACTAGGAAAATCTATTATTGTGAATGCAAGGCTTGTTTATTTACAAGTGACCTTCTGCTTGTGTCTCATGTTACTGAATGATGATCACATACTGATTTATATCTAAAATGGTAACAAGCATGTCCAGCAACACGTACCCAAGTCTTATGATTTCCAGTTGTCATCCTTTCATTTCATGAAGTCAAATATCTTTTGGATGTTAACGTGAAGTTATTTTTGTGATCATTACTGCAGTATATTTCTACCACAGTCACACGTATCATAGCCTTATTGGTATGGTGGCTAACCATCTGAGTGATTTTGACTTGGTGAGTGGCCCTCTGTTAAAAGAATCTCATCCCATCCACTCCTGAAGTCAACCTGTTCATTCATCCATGGCCTGCAGTCAGGGGTGAAAGTAGTGTCATATTTTTGCTCATGCCATGCAGTAGAGATGTGCACGTGTAGTGGCACATTAATTTATACTGTTAGTGTTAGCACTTATCAAGGCCTGTTATCTGAACCGTTCCTGCTATGTGCTTTCTTTAAACCCCCATTGCCTTTCAACACTCCAGGATATGTTGATCATGATTGTGTTCCTTTTTTGTGGCAACATCTAAATAAGCCAGTGAGTTGGTATTATTTAAAAGTTGAAAAGGTTGTGCAGTTTCATATGATTTGCGGATGTTATCTGTATGTTGACAACACGTGCAATTTAGTAGAGACAATATGAATTTTAAATGTATAGTAACTAAGTGAAAATACTTCACTACAGTACTTAAGTATGTTTTGGGAGTATATATACTTTTATATATTATTGTTAATGTAGTTGTTAAAAATCTACCAACTTCTACTTTTGCTTCATAACATTTCCTGAGTTAATTTTCAGACTTTTACTCCACTACATTTTTTATTGGCATCATAGTTACAAGTATCAGATGAAATTGAATTTGGTGGTCGACTGAGTGATTTTTTGTGAGAAGCCAGCATATCATTGGACAAGTGCAGACAACAAATTCTCCATTAAACCTGTAGATGTGATGTAGGCACCATTTTTCATTCTGACTTTGTTTGTGGGTGATTTTTTTCAGGCTTTTTAAAATATTTTCTGAAGTTTGTTGTAAGCTATGTGTTTTAAACAGACATTTTTTAGTCTACTTTTACTTTTTTTTTTACTAAGTACATGTCATTTCTTCTCATACTTAGGTACAGTAGATAGGAAATATTTTTAGACCTACTTGACTAACATGCTTGTGGGTGACTTGAACTTCTACCAAAGTAATGTTTTGGTATGGTATCTCTACTTCTACTAAAGTGGGACTTTCAGGTACTTTATACAACACTGCCTGAACCCCAGGAATAGGTGTACAGAACGTTATGTGTACAGAATCTTTGACAGATCTGATGACGTCCAGATAGGTCAGGACTATACTGGAGGAAAGCATAGACAAAAAGTTAGCAAGATAAAAGGCATTTAGGCAGGAGTCTAACGTTCATTAGGCTACACTCAGATATCAGATCTGAATTTCCTTGGCGGTATGCACCGTCTCGGAATCTTTTACGTAGCGGCGTACCGGCCTACTTTCATTCCTGCTTGCAGTACATCTGGACCACACACATGCCTGCAAAGTCCATGACTGCCCTAAGCTGATAGAAGGCTATCCACTGACCATAGTGTCTACAGCATGAACAGCATGAAATCTAATCTGTGACATTTGAGTGCATTTTGCTGACCTGCCAGTGTTTGTACTTAACATCTGCTCTTGGTATTAATTCAGCAAAATGTTAACAGTTAAATTATTATGTTAAATAAAATTAAAAAGTTAAAGTTAAGATAATTAAGTAGTGAATCAAGTTAAATTAGTTAGGTTTTCCTTGTTGCCTGCCATTTAAATTAAGGCCCTCTGCATTATTGATACACTTAAATATTATCAGACTCATAGCCTCAGTTGTTTATCAGCAGGACGGCAGGAAACTTAAGCTGGTGCAAGGAAGAGCTCGGGCCAAGGAATGTAGCTGAGAGCTGAGCTCTCTGGTGTTCAGGTGTCCATTCATCTCAGACGTGTCATTATTCGTTGATGGTGGCCGTCCCATACGCACGCACCACACCTATGTACAGAGACACACGCACACACACTCACACAGACTACACACAAGTGTTGACACATATTGCTACACACACACGACAGACAAGTACAGGCACACACACAAGACTACACATACACTCATAGCCACCACCACTACTGATACGATCAGGAAGTTTCACGCCTTGAGGATCTCAAGGTGCCTGTTGGGTAATCAATCTGGGAGCAGGTACCTTCCCCCTAGCGTGAGCTTCCTGGCTGTGAGGGAGGTGATTTAGTACACAGCCCATGACCCCTGATGGCTGAGCTGAACGCCACTGTGCAGAGGACGAGCTGGAAGACTGCAGAGCTATGTTGCCCACAGATCACTGATCCTTTTGAGCCATGCTCTTACACTGCAAAACCTATGCATACACAATATACAAAGTGGTGGCACACAACTGCATATAACTTAGTATTAATGGGTACATGTTAATGGAATGTGAGTGTCCTCCCACTGCTGTATGTTAGCAGTCTAAGCCTCATAACACATTTATTTATTTATTTGTATGTTTATTTGATAGAGCCATGCAGCATTCATAGACTGCATGCATAACATGAAGTTAATAGCTAATGCAAATTTTCCATCTCTCCATCACTATTTGAATCTATCTATCTATCTATCTATCTATGTCTGTCTGTCTGTCTGTCTATCTATTTATCTATCTATCTTTTGTCTTGCTGCCTGAGTTCCTGCTTTCCCCTCACTGCCTCCAGTTGCTACTAGATGCCTTACTATTTCTGAATCGCATAGCAGTACAAGGGTGAGCTGCTTTGCCTTAATGTCTTCATGCCTCATTGGTCTTCAGAACATGCAGAGTTTAATTGGATTTTCTATGCAAGCTTTAAGTTATGTGGGAGAGTATGTGTGGATATTTTACCAACAGCAGGACAAGAGTTTGGAGCCTTGTAAAAAGTCAAATTATATCCTCAGATGTCCTCACTGTTTTCTCTCCAGTGACTCTGTGACAATCTATTTTTCTTTCCTCTCATCATTTAACAATGTATATTTTGTGAGAGTGCCGAAGTGTCAGCAGACCTGAACCTTTTTAGTAAATCCATTGGAGGAGCTAATGTCATGTGGTTTATGGTGTGCAAATCAGTTGCAGAACTAGGGAGCCTACACTGCTAAACATCTATCAGACCTGGGCCAGTCCTGGCCTGCAGTTATCTATGCACTAACTCTACAAGAAGACCGAAACTCCACACAGTATTATGTTTTGTACTGAACATCTGAGTTTGAGATGTGAAGTTTGCCTGAGGGCCTCTAATATGACCGTTGTTGATATAGAGGACTGCCTCAGAGTCGATAGGCCGCGGGCAAAACGACCTGTGTGGGAAATGCTCTAAGGCAGTCACGAGTTGTTTGATTGTTTTTAAGACTGATTTATCTGTGAGGGAAGGGGGGATGAACAGGCCTCCGTACTTCCTACACTCTTTCAGTTGTTACAGCCTGAGAAATCACCACTTTTGTATATCCATGGAAAACGCAATTCAAACCTTTAATCTTGCAATAATAAAGGTATCAACGACCCCTGGATGGCTACTCTTTTCTGTGCGTGTGGTGCCAATATCAGCCAGAGGGAGGCGACAGTGCCACACGGTCAAAGTTCTAGGGGTCCAAATTGTATGGATCAGGAACTCAGTTAAACTTTAACACCTTAAATTGATAGCTATTGTTTTCATCCGTCAGTAGTACAAACCTAATATGCAGACCGTATTA